>BMAO01014752.1:195505-211361 GCA_019973975.1 Trichonephila clavata | reverse complement strand
TGACCATGAGCTCGGTCGGAGATAAACAAAATCTATTATTCGATTTTATTGCACCAACTCTGATCGAACTTCCAACTACAGGACAAGCCTTCGTGTGCCTTCTAAAAGCGACGTTTTGCCGCAGTTAACAGACGAAAGTATCGTCATTTGCAATATTTTCCATTCTAAATGTTATTTGTATTCATTTCAAATCATTATTATGACGAATCTATTTAAATAGGAATTTTTTATACGCCTTTTGGAGTTTTATCCAGTTCTTGTCTTCTCATTATTTTGAGTAGAACGACACGTGCTATTAAAGGTTCTTAGTTGTGGATAACAAAAAGTAGAATTCACTGAAAAATTGTAACTGTTTTAAACCAGTGACAAACAATTTTCTTAGCGTAAGAGATAACTTTCTTAATAAGATATTTAATAACTTTTTACTTACGCATGTTAGGGCCCTGTAGCTTGAGGGCCTCGTATCATTGATACGGCTGTAGCTACACCCCTGACTGTAATTCTAAATTTGATATGCGTAAAATGCATTGAGAAAGACAACCGCTATATATATTATATATATTAAGACTATAGTCAAGGACTTGACCACAAGGAATAGGAAATGTTCAGTAATAGAAAATAGTAATTTATAGTAGTAATAAAAAAATAGAGCCTGATGACACATAAACTTTAACAATCCCTATATTAATTACTGTTTTAAAGTAAATTGTATAATTTAATAATCATTTGACTGAATTTGAAGTTATTTAATTACGTTCATATAGTTATAAGGTATGCAAATATATGTTGTATATTTGTAAAAAAGGAATGAAGTTGTTTAAATTTCCGATGAAGTTGATTTTGCAACGCGTATGTTTTTATTTTCAGTTTTTTCACACGCATGTTCACTTATTTCTGTTTACGTTTTCAGTGCTCAGGTAAACAATCAAAGAGAAAATTGAAGTTTGTTCAATTAATAAATTTTTTCACGTTTATGTTTAATTTCATACATAGGAAGGCCACGGATACTGATGAGCAAGTGAAAAATTTTATTTCGAGATGTTTCCAGAAAACAGACCAATTACATAATAAAATTCTTTTGGTTGTAATCGGAGCAAAGTTACTTTCAAAAAATAAGTAACCTCTTTTGTTATTGATACACATCCGCGAGAAGGTTCCTTGGATATCTTCTGGTGTAAAATATAAAAACTAGATAGGAGTGAAAAAAATGAAATTTAGTGATATCTTTCAATATCGTCTATTGTGCAGAAACATTCAGGTGCATTGTCCAAAACTTTATCATGTAACAAATATTTTTCGGGTATATAATTCCGGTGTAACCAGCATGGTACACCATTCTTAAGTATTTCCATCAATATATCGAAAATGTCTGTCCCTTCTACATATTGTTTTAAATGATCGGGACTTCTGTGCCACAGCTGCCGTAGGAGGTTAACATAATGAAAATCTTTCCACAACTCTACAATTTTCTGACATATAATGATGTGCAACAAGTAAGCGAAGTGATTCCCCGGTAGACGATCCCAAACTTTATTCACGGCATCCATAAAGAATCTTTGATTGGGCCAAAGTAAGTATGGCCTTAAAACTTTCAGAGGGAAACGTTTTAATAGAGCTTCCCGATGACCAGCACTCATCCTCGAAAGACAAAAGCGGCGAATGTGCATCCAAGCTGCATTTTCAAATACATCATGTAAAATAAATTGACGTTCCTCCTCTGTTAGATCATCCAAAAGGCGACTCTGTAGAGACGCGAAATTCCAATTATAATATCTATAGCGCAAACCCTTTGACTGCGATTCAAAGATACAAATCTGTTTGAAGTATCTAGTCCATAGTACTACGTTTTTATCATATTTGAAAAAAGGATACTTCCATGTTGAATACTTGTTTAGAATTTGCTCCCTCGCAGATTCGTGTAAATTGTTGAATAAAGCTAGGACATATCCCAACTAGACCAATACTGACAAGCTAACACGAAACTCGTTTCCGCATCCAACCATTCTGAATGAATTAATAAATCGGCAGATTTGATTCTGTCCACTGTTCCATCCACATTAAAGCAAAACTTAAAAGAGCATTCCTGCTCCTCTGTGAATATTCCATCGTGATCGTGTATAAAATTGAAAACTTCTGATAGGATGGGTTTTATCAAGGCAACAATATCCTCTTGAAGAGTTAATGGAATGTCTAAATTTGATGTTCTTTTCCTTATGAATTCCTCACATATTTCACCTTCGTTAGGATTTATTATTTCTCTGGAATCAGAATCATTGATATATCCAGCTACCAATTTCACTAGAATAATTTCTTTAAGTGTCAACATTATGTTGTTTCAACATATAATAATTTCAGAAATAAGTAGTTGTCGAAGAACAATTTTCTTTCTAAAAGTAATAGTATGCCAACTATTAAATGAAGTTTTAAGTCACATCTATTTTGAAATTGCAGAAGCACTGGATAACATAACGATAAATACTGGATATTTCGTTCAAGAAAATTTAATTGAAAAAATCTAAAAACTTGCGTCTTCTTTCAAACGTGTCTTGTTAACTTGTTACAAAACAGAACTCTAAATTAAAGAAAAGAAAAGAAAATCAGTTTGCAATATAAAAATGGGCAATTTGTGACAGTAAATGACAAAAATATTTGTTTAAGAGTGAAAAACAAATCCTTCTTTCTCATTTCGCTTTGAAAAAAATTAAAACTATCTTCTTTCTCTGTTTTAAACAAAGCAACATGGAATGGATTTTATCGTTTGAAATTCTGACTATTACATAACTTTACTCTTGAATCATTATTGAATTTATTTTTAGTTTTGAAGAAACAGTATAGTAAACTGATGCATTTATGCCAAAGTCACTAATTATAGTTTCATTAATAACATAATCTCTAAAACTCCACACATTTTATAGTAATGCCTCGTTATTGTTATAAACACAACTGTTCATCTAATAAAATACATATTCTTACATTTTACCAGCTGTCCATCCTATTGGAATGACATAACATATTGATTGACATATTTCAGGGAATTGCTAAATATTCTTAATATTGGAAAATGTTTTTGAAGAAATCTGCATTATTAATACTGTTCCTTATCATGTTATATCTATTCAATCTTAAGAAAATTATATTGATATTTGTAATACAGAATATTCGACAAGTTGAAATATAATTGCGCGTTAAAAGCATGCTATCTTTGCACTTGGATAAATATGGTACTATTTCACTGAAAAATTTAATTTTAAATCAATTAGGAGCAATATTCAATGTAAAAGTAGATATTAAGGATTTCAACGAAATATTAAATATTTCAAATTAATTTGAGGACACCTCAAAAGAAGAATATAAAGTTTTGATATACATAGGATTTATTGCGTGCATAATATAATATTTGGATGCTCCGATTGCAAATATATAATTGTTTCATATAAAGAGATCAATTTCCATTCAGAAATTTAGGGACAAACATTTGAGACTTCTGGATAGAATAGATTTAAAAATACTCACAAATATTTTTATGAAGGTCAACTCAAAGCAATATTTCATTTTAAATTTGTTAATATTGAAAACGTTCGAATAAAGATTTATTAAAGTTGATTGCCAAATATCTTGTTTACAAGCATAACAGAAGCATATCTGGAATTACAGGAGTTGTGGATTATATCGATTATATTATTGTTTCATTTATCTTCTGTAAAATGTAACAGACCTGAATTTAATATTTTAAAAAATATTCATTATATTCTGGAAAATATGCTTAAATAGTCATTCAAAAGAATGTAAATCATTTTGTAAGTTATAAATAATTAAGTTATAAATCAAAATGTAATATATACATAGATTTTTTACAAATAAATTATTTTATTATAATAACTGTGTTGGTTAAGAAATATTTACACCAAAATAAATAATTTTTGTTTTATCTTTTAATAATGATATGTTTTAATATATATATAAAGAACAAATTAAAATTCAGTATTCATTTTTTTAAAAAATAATAAATCTGCAACCCTTCTAAATAATTTTGAAGTACCCTCATATTTCTCAAAAGCATGAATACTTTCAGAACATCTTTTTCTGTTATGATCTTATTTAAGTCAGGGCAGTTTTGTTACAAAAGCTGCCGAATTGTTTATGGTGCTAAATACTGGCTAAGTTGCAGCCTTAGTGCCAAGAAGAAAAAATGGGGAACTCTGACAGTTTTAAACAGTTGAACAACTATAGCTTCAGGTTCTTATTAAAATATGCAGTTGCATTTCCATCTACCTCTGAAATTGGCACATCTTATTGGACTAAGTAAAGGCATTTCTGGACAGTGCAGCATTGATAATTTAAAAAAATATTTGATATAAATTTGAAACTAAAACCGAGTATTAAAAAATCGAAGCAAGCACTGAATATTTTTAACAGTCCCGGGAAATTTGGGATAATGTACAATCAAGTTCAAAGGAAATTATTAAAGGAATTTAAACATGAGAAGGAAAAACTGTGTTAATCTTTCTTCTTAACAACCCCCAAATTAAAAGAAAAAGGAGGAAGAAAAACTTATGCATTTTTCTTCATTGAAGTAAAATTTTCAGGAAAAATCAATCTCATTTTTTAAAATAATTATTTAATTCGTATATCTGAATACATCAAATTAAAACTTTTATTTCAAGAAATTATAATTCATTGAATGAAAATATCCACTGTCGTTTAATAATATATTCTTATTATTAGAAATCTTATTTTTTTAAAAAAAGAATTCTGTATGAAAAAAGCTTTTTTTTTCAAAACCTATAACAAAACCTCGTTTTCACTGGAATATGTGTTCTGAGCAAAATATACATCAAGGTATTTTGAAATACTTAAAACTTATTTTAAAATTATCTGTACTCAATATAGCTAAAAAAAATACTGTTTCATAAAATTTACTTAAAATTTTTTTAAAAAAGAAAGTACATCAATACCTACTGAAGATTGAAATGATTATAATACTATACTTTTTAACAATTTTTTTAAAAATGTTTTCAGCTTTATACTACAGAATTTTAAGTTTAATCACGTTTTAAGCATAGCTGAAATTGAATCTTATTGTGAACAAAGGTTATAATGAATTTTGAGCAAAGTAAGAACTGAAAAATAAATTATACCCTTTATATATTAGCTAAATCACAATATAAACATAATTTTGGACTATTTTTTAACTGAAAAATTATATGGAATTCAAGTCAATTTTTGTTTAGTATAAGCTGAAAACAATTTTAATTCTAAACAGTATTTAAAAAGCAATATATGTAAGCATGACCATTTTACAACGGTCAATATGATATAGATAAATATAAAACACAATTTATATATATATATATGTATATTTTTCTAGTTATGTTTCTTAGAATCTGTTTTCTATCATTTAGCTTTGTGGGTAATATAATTTTGTCTTATTATTTTTTTTCATTTTATTATACTATATATATATAAGAATTGCTCTAAATGAAAATATGATTTAATTTCAGCTACAAAAGTTAAAATGATTTTGTAACAATAATCACATAATTCTCAAATGTCTGTTTAGAAAAAATTTGCTAAACCTGATTCAAATGTTATAAGGATTAATAAAAATTTACTAAAACTTGCAAATAATCAAAAATATATAAATAAACTAAAATATTTCAGTTCAGTTCAGTTCAGTACAGTGTTATCACTGTACATCTGGAGCTCTGGCTAACACCTTATGCTCCGAAATGATTATTTGCATTATTTTCTTCAAATAGGATGCAAGTATAGGTCTTGATTATTATGTAAAATTGTAAGTTTTGTTAACTTATGCTTCAAAAGTGGTAGATGAAACTAGTGTATTTTGGATCTATAACTTGGTATTTTAAAATCTATTGGTTGTTTTTAAAAATTCTTCGACTTTTTGAATATGCTCTATTGTATCACAATTCGCTATTGATGAATAAGACCATTCACTATGATTAGAGATAAAAAATTTCAATGTTTTACGTTGCAACTGATATTTGTTGAAGTTTAAAATAAAATGTTCACTAGTTTCTGGTACATGGCAATCTGAACACAATGGGGAATCTGTTTGTTTGAAAAGAAAATAAATATCATTTAATGGTAATTTCTTTGCCCACAGCTTATTAATTAAAACTTCTGTATTTCTATTTTTTGCTGCCTGTCTTTTCCATTTTTTAAGATGAGAAATATAACTATAATTTTTATGTCTCTTGCTCTTTTTCCATGTTTCTTCGTTTTCGTTTTTGTGTTGATTTTTGAAAAATGTATGTAGATCTTCCCAAGTAATCCAAGGAATAATATTCCAAGGATCTGGAGAGGCTTTAGCTAATTTATCTACTTCTTCATTAATTTCTATTCCCTTGTGAGCTGGTACCCAAATGAATGTAATTGATTGTTAGCTATTTGGAGACACTCGTGTAACGTTGAATTTAAATTTAATATTATCGTACTGGATTTTCTGTTAATATTAAGGATACTTTTTAGAACTGATAAGCTGTCCGTCAGGATGACGTAGTTTTCTGTTTCTGAAACCCAATTTTTTAACGCAGTCCATATGGCAATAGCTTCCGCTGTAAAAATGGAAATCATTTCTTTCAGAATGTAATTTTGTCTAACTTTTTTCTTGGGGATTAAGATTCCTATTGATGTTTGATTAGTATTTTTAGAACCATCTGTTGCAATTATAATACTGTCATTAAAGTTTGACTGGATATAATCATTAAACATATTTTGCACTATGAGATCTGGAAGGTCTCTGTTTTGAAATGGCAGTTCATGAGTATAGATGTTAATTTTGTGATTTTCATAGATTGGAGGAGGAAGAGTCCACTGAAGAATATCTACTTTAGAAATACATAGTTCTTGGAGCAAGTGGTTTGACTCTTGAAAAATACTGATTTCTTTTTCTCTATATCTATAAAAATTATTATTAATATCCCAAAATAACCTTGCATTTGGTGACCAGTCTTTTAATGCTATTTGTTTAATAATAAATTTTTGACAAAGGAAATTATGTCGATTACTGATACTGCCATTCATAGATTCCGCTCTTAATACGTCTATCGGAGTGTTTCTTGGGAGACCTAGGGCTAAACGTAATGCAGCATTGTAAATTGGTTCTAGTTTTTGTCTATTGCTATTGCTTGAAAAGGAAAAAAGTTGACTTCCATAGTCAAAAATAGAACGGATTGTAGCATTAATAATATTTAAAAGAGTATCAGTTCTTGTTCCTATTTTAGGGGACGATAATGCTTTGATTGCATTTAAATATTTAAAACCTTTCTGTCGGAGGTAAAATAATATGATTTTTCCAAGTGATATTGGGGTCGAAGATTATCCCTATGATTTTAAGACACTTTACTTCGGGAATAGGTTTATCACATATTTTAAGTATAGGAGGTATTGTACTTCTTTTTCTGGAAAAGTTGATTAAACTGCTTTTTTCTAGAGAGGTGCACAAATTCCATTTTTTACACCAAGCTGAAATATTGTTTAAAGATAATTGTAATTCGACTATTGTTTTGTTCCAATTTGTGCCGCTATTATATAAGAAAATGTCGTCTGCATAGACCAGAAGATGGCTGTCGTGTTGGATTTCAAAAATGTCTGCCATATAAATCATAAATAGGAAAGGGCTCAAGATGCAATCCTGAGGTACACCATAATTGTTTTTGCTGATTTTCGAAAAATTGTTCCGCCATTTAATTTGAATTGTTCTTTGATGTAAGAAATTTTGAACCCATCGTAGCAAATTACCTGAATATCCAACTTTTTTTAATTTAGAAACTAGACCACTTGGCCACACTGAGTTATATGCTGATTTAATATCTAATGCTACTAGAATAAAGTATTCCTTACGTTCTCTAGCCAGTATGATATCATGTTGAAGTTGAAGAATCGTATTATATAATACTGCTTCTGTGGGGGTAAAAGCCATGATGATTTACGTGAAAATTTTTATTTTGAAAGCTGAAATCTAACATTCTGTGTAGGATCATTCTTTCTATTAATTTGGCAACTATTGAGGTAAGTGAAATTGGGCGATATGACGCTATTTCCTTGGGATTTTTGTGAGGTTTTATGAATGGTAAAATAATTGCGGGAGTCCAATCTTTTGGAATTTGACTAGGACCAACTGTCATTAAAGGATTTCAGGAGAAGATTTATTGCTTTGATGGGGAGGTGGTTGATTGTTTGGAGAGAAATTTTATCATGCCCTGGACTGCTGTTTTTTTGATGAGATATTGCTATTTTTAATTCTTTTAAAGATAACGGTTTATTAATATCTTGGCTATTGTCCGGAATAAAAATATTTTGGATACTATTATTGTTTTGTTTTACGTAATATTTTAAAAAACAATTAGCTTGGGATTGTTCGTTTGTTAGTATGATTCCATTATTCTCAATGATGTTAAATGAAGAATAGTTCGAAATTGTTCTATTTTTGTTTATACGAATTATTTTAAAAAGAATTTTAGGAGAAGAGATTTTTTCACATGTCTTGTGCCAAAAGTTTTCTTTACAGGTTTTTATTGTTCGCTTAAGTTTTGCACTTATTTCTTTACATTTTATCCAGTATTCTTCTTTGAAGTATTTTCTAGCTTTCTTAAGGAGTTTTCTTTTTTTTTTTTTGCTCTTAAATACCCGCATGCTGCTGTCCACCATGGAGCTCTTGAATTTATCTGATTTTTTTCTGATTCCTGAGATAAGATTTGGGCTTTTCTAATTTCTTCTATAATATCTATATTTATATTTTCATTTAAATTTAGCTTTTGTTGAATAAGATTAATAAATTTGTTCCAATTTGTTTTTTGTCTAAAATTATTTGTTGTTGAGCTGTTTGTTCTTTTGTAATTAATAATAATAGGGAAATGGTCACACACACTTCCAAAATTATCGGTACTTGTGGACCACGACATATCATAATTTAAATTTATAGATGATAATGAAAGATCTATAGATGTAAAAATTCCCGATGAATGGAGATAAGTTGGGCTTTTATCGTTTAATAAAATTAAGTCATTTTTTCGATAATCCAATCAAAAATCTTCTTCCCAGACTCATTTGAATTTTTTGAACTCCATATTTCATGAGATGCGTTGAAATCTCCCAATATTAAGCTATGATTATCTATATATGATGCTATTTTTGATAAACTGTCATCTTTAAAGTTACCCGGTGGGATGTAAATATTAAAAGTTGTGATAGGAACTGTATTTATCTGAACTTTGACTAACAGAATTTCTAAGTCTTCGCTAATTTCTGAGAATATTTTTATTGCTTATATATAATATTAAGATATTAAGATATAATATTAATTATATCTTTGTTTAAAATTATCATTAATCCTCCTCCTCTTCTGTTTTCTCGATCGATTCGGAATATATTCTTATTGGGAATTGTGAAATTATCATTAGCGTGTAGCCAAGTTTCTTGGATTATTAAAATGCTTGCTTTTTGAAAAATTGGCGTGAATAGAATATCTGATTTTTTTGTTTTTAATTCCACGTGCATTCCATTGGATTATATTCATGATATAAAGGGGGAAATGTGCAATACTACGAATTAGTTTAAATGTTCAAAAGAAAACCGATTAATATTTTATTTTATTTATTTATTTATTTTTTTAGGATGCAAGAAATTTTGTATATTTATATCTAAATTTTATTTTGTTCTACTATACTTTCTAAATTAATTTCTCTCTTTTCTGAAATGTTTTTTAGTCTTTTTGCTTTTTCTTTTATTTTTCTATTAATTCGAAAGTCGTTATCTTGTGAAACTGTTATATTGGATGCAATTTTTTTTAACGAAGATTTCATTGTGTTCATCAAGGATGAAAATTTTAAATTTATTTGATTTATCATCGCGTTTAGTTCTGCCGTAAAACGTTGTACAATTTGTTCCAATTTCATTTCAAAAATGGTGTTATTTTCTTCCAATTTTAATTTTAATTCTTGAAACTTTTTTCTAGGGTTTCTATTTTCTCAGTTCGTTTATTATAAGTTATGGCCGAGAAAGAGGTTTTTTTTCTTTATAGAACTTTTCGACTACTTCGTTTATCGAGATTTGTTGCTTATTTTTAATTTTTAAGATTTCAACTTCCTCCTGATATTTTTTACAGCTTTTATCGTTAGCTTCATGATTTTCTCCACAACAGCTACATTTTTTTGTATTTATTTCTTTACACTCGTTTTCAGAGTGGTTTAGTGAGCATATACGGCATTTAATTGAGCTTCTACAAAATTTATTTATGTGACCAAATTTCCAACATTTAGTACATTGTTTAGGTTTTTCAAATAAAAAAAAGGCTAGTTTTAAATATTTCAAATCCTATTGATACTCTTTCGGGAATCGTGCATCCTATTTGGGTTACTTTAATTGTTTTGATAGGTTTGTATCCTGATTCTGTTTTTTTGTGAACCGTTGGATGTTCAAAATTGCGTGATTGTTATTTTCAAGTTTAGATTTTATGTCATCTATTGTGTATTCCGTGTCTATTCCCTGCAAAATATAACTTGTACTTAGTCCAATAAAGGATAATCTAGAAAATATTTTACATCCATTAATTTCTTTAATTTTTAAAGCTTCTTTGGCGGTCACGCAGCTATTTGTTTTGATTATGATTTCTGAATTTCTTGTTTTGCTAATACTCTGAATATTTTTCTTGATTGTGAAATTTTTCATTATTAATTCCTTTAATTTAAGTGGATTACCACACTGAAAATTATTTTCCGATTTTAAGAAAATTGTAATATTTGGGGTCGTATTTAAATTAATCTTTCCTCAAACCTGGCCAACAATTCCATATCAGTTAATTTGCATCTATATCTATTCAATGTTAAGTCTGTACTGGTAGTCTCCACCTCCATATCATTCCTTGGGCGGCCGCGGTGGCCGAGTGGTCTAGGCCTCGGATCATGGCTAGCATGTCATGGGTTCGATCCTAGTACCACTAAAGATCCGCCGTGTAGGGGCGCGATGCACGTTAAATCTGTCGAGAGCTCAAACGTCCTCCCGTTGGTGTGGTGTGGTAGTTAGGAGAGGGGGGTGCCAGCTCAGGTGTCGTCCGCGTCACTTGACCGTGGTTCAAAATTACGCGGACCGTCGCCAAAAGCCCTCGTGTTGCTAATCAGTGCGACGTTAATATTCTCTCACTCACTCATATCATTCCCTGGGCAGAAAAATCACCCATTCTCTCTATCCCACTCCAACACTCCACTTTGAATCAATACACCAACTTGTGTAAGATTTAAAATTAAGAAAAAATGTCTCCAAAGTCAGATGAAAAGTTATACCAAATAACTTTCAAAAAAGAAGAAAAAACTTAATGAGGAACGATCTCACCAATTCGGATCCGCTTGAAAAAGTTGCCAATCAAACCATCCACACTTTATAGTCAACGGAATACCTGTTCTCTTTGCATTCATCCACTAAAATATTTTACTCTTCTATTTTAAGTCTACAAAAAAGTTACAGTTCTACATTTGTTTTTCCAGTTTCATTTAAAATATTTTTAAAATTTAATCTTAATTTTTATTTTATAAACATACCATATTTCTAATTAACTTGTATACAACAAATAAACAATGAAAACATATTTATATCTTAAAATTCAAACAAAAATTGAAAAAATATTGAAATTGTTCAGTAGTAAAGTTATAAACAATAAACGCACAATATTTATAATAGGTTATCAGATTCACACACTCAACACAGCGTACTCAACAAAGCATATCCAAAAAATACAATATATTGCTTTTTTTTTATTGTTATTATTTTGAAAGTAGCTAATAATTCATAAAGAGCCAAATATAGCAATCCCAAAACAGAGGAATTTGAATTTCAATGCTGTAAAAAAATAGGAACAGGTGCTGCCAACGAAATCGCGCATTAAGTGTCCGGCCGTATTTGTTTCTTTTATCTATCAGACTTTCCAAACCGGCTGGAAACGCTGCTTAAACACCTGAAGTAGCATCAAATGTGAAAATTGAGTTAAAGTAAACCATGGTGATGGCTACATGACGTCAGAAGAAATTGAGAGGCATTTAGAGGCTAAACAATCCCTAAGAGATTTAATACCTGAGGAAACACTATTAGAGCAGTGCCTGTAGTAATGTTCAGCAATGAACCTTCAGTGATGGAATGTGAAAGTATGGATGGTGAAGTCTGATATTTCTGCCAATACTGTGGTTAAAAATGTTCGTATCATGGTTGATATACAAGAATGAAACAAAATTATCATTCATTTTTTTAAAAAAAAGCATGAATTTCATTCTCTTTCATTGTAAGCTTTATCTTTTTTTTAAACTCATTGAATCGTTTGTATATATATTTAATGTAAAAAGTATGTACAGTTAAATAATTAAATTTATTTTATTTTAATAATACTTGTGCTATATAACTACTCCATACTCTTGTTTTATAACAGTTAAGTATAAATTTAATTTTTCTTTGTGCATGGTTTACATTCTTGGCATTGGGACATATTGTTACAAATATATGGCAAAAGTTTTATTTTTTAATCTATTAAAAGTACATGGACCTTTTTCTGTTCAATACATTAAATGTATAAAAAAAATGTTTTAAGGGAAAATATGAAACATTTGCAGTTGAGGATTTTGCTCCAACCAAGTGGATCAATGTTAAAAAGTGATCATTTTGGTATAGTGATTAAGTTACTCAGTTTCGAATCCAAAGGTCGCGGGTTCTGTCCTGCCTGATAAGAGCACCACTTCAGATTCATGTTATATTTCTTGTTTTGAAGTACTTATCTTTTTATTAATGTATAGTTATTTTTTGTGGTCCGGTACTATAGGGTAAGTTTTTTTATACTAAAGTATATTCTGTCAATTTTGCCAAAGGGTATCATCATATGGGCAAACAAAAACACTCAGTTTGTTTATGCATGAAAACAGTTTTCCGCTTTTGACTTCAAATCATTGCATTTGGCAACATCATTTCATTTGATGACTTGTGAACCACAGTGTAATACATAAGTACAGTTAATTTTTTCCTCCATATGTACAATTTAGTATATTAATTTTTCTTGTGCTTATATTTATTTTTTCAGAATTTATATTTAGAGATGAATATTTAGAAACATTTATGAATAAAATGTTTTGTCTTTTTTAATAAATATTTTTCATGTTACAAATCTTTACAATGCAGGGAACTTAATCCTATTTCAATTTCAGTGCTTTGTTGAGGATTTCTGTCTTTGATTTTTATCTTCCTCTTGCAGAAGTATGAATGAAGACTGTTTCTTTAAGTATAGAAATTTTTGCAGCTTTTCTTTCACCAAAAAAAGCTGGTGACCTTTTCGACAAGTTTGTATTATAAAGAAGCAATGAACACTTACAAATTCCATTACTTACTATTTTTTATTACATTTTCCTGTAATGTCACCATATAATATAATTTGCACAATGTGAATCACTCCATTTTCCACCAATATGTGACCAATTTTTTTTTTCCAAATAAAAGGCATAATCGTTTTTTTTTTTTTTGTTGCTGTGCATCGGGTATAGTTGGGTTAGTGAACATGGCTGCTGTGCTGTAGGGCTTGAGTTTGAATCCTGGAGAAGGCATGGATGTTTGTAAAATGGTTATAGTGTGTTTTTGCAGCATGGGGGTACTCTAAATACCTGTTGAGCTACAAGTCCTCTTGTGAGGTTGGTGGAAGGGGAAGAGAGGTGGGAGACCCTGACTATTCCCAGAGTATTCTCCCTGAGAATTGGGTGGGGGGGGGACTGACCAAAATCGTTCTGTCATCTGTATGGTTTTAAAGGTTACCACTAATGACAGGCATAAAAATCCACCCCCCCCCCCACCTTAATGAATTTCGTGGGCCTTGATATGATGTTGCTGTTGATCAGGTGGCATAAGTAACAACAACAGCTACAGAATCTTTTTTCTTTTCTTTTGCTTTTAAGATATCAGAGGATGTGATTCGTGCAGTGCAAATATGGCTGCAGTGATGTTAATTCATAAGTACCCAAATTCTTGTAGACAGTTTTATTATAAAAGAATTTTAAAAAGTTTATGAAAAAATATAGTTTACTTAAAAATACTTTTATTGCCAATAACAGAATCCTTATAAATAAAAATCAGAAGAGGACTTAAAAAAAAAAGATATTGCACATAATATGAGAAAAACAAAACTCTGCTACTTATAAGTGTGGAGATTTTAAACTGTTTAAGCATTAACTTACAAAAATAACTAACTTTAAAATATGTTTTCAGACAAAAAATATTTTGTTCAGAATCTTCTCAAATGGGGATAGGGATTACTAAAAATTCTTCAGAAATAATGAAACTGGAAGTTTTTATGTATGTGTTGTATAATAGAATTGTTTTGACCTGAATTATTAATATGTTGTTAAATTTTGACTTAAGTTTATGCAATCAATGCATTATTATAGAACTTTCAGTCTTTTCTGTGTGCATAACAAGCATTTTTTAAAATTAATTTCATCGTTTAGTGACAAATGTTTCTGATATTTTTTGTAGAAGAGAAAGACATCAATGTTGAAAACTTGTTCCTGAACTTTTTGCACAAAGTAGGTTCTTTTTATATACATTTTCACCATATTTTTTATATTTGATGTAATTTAAAAAAAAAATAATTTAAGCTTTTTATTCCTATAAATGTTTCTATATTGATCTGTACACCACTTCAAATATCCTCATATCATAATTTTTTTTAAAAAAAAATATAGCACCTTAATGGCATCTCCTTTTGTTGACAAAAGTAGTGTAGCAAGGAAGAGCTTTGGAAGGAGATCAAAACCCATCCACAGAGCAACAGATTTTTAGCTAAATGTTTTATCTCTCCTGGGTGGAATGTAGTCACATGGAGAATAAAGTTATTATCTTTTGGAGCTTACCTATGCGAAAAAGTTTTTTTATAAGATGGATATTAAAAGAAAAATATTTTGAAAAAAATAATTTCAAAATTTGATATTGCCACTCAATGAGGTTGAATTAAAATAAAAAGGAAAAGACTTTATTTTAATTAGACGATTTTCAACTCAAAATAAAAAAAAAATTTGCAATATAATTAAACCAAAGTGATGATTATGGATAAGTAAATATCAAGTAGCAAATAGTACAGTGCATGGTTATATCCTAGCAACACAACCCCTGTTCTATTTGGTGTCAAAACTTTTTTCCAAGGAGGGGGGGGCGTCTTTTTTTTCAAAGTGGCGTCGAGAGATGAAAAACGTCGATAAAATGTGGTTTCTAAGATGGACAACACATAAGAAACATCAAATAAAAAGTAAAAAATCAATTGTAAATCCTTTCCAAATTTCGGACAAACATACCAAGATTCTATCAATTCTTCATTTGTATAAAAATTTTATTCATTACTTTTTACCTCTTTTATTTCGAAGAAAATCCATTCGTCTTGTTTTATTGAAGAAAAATGTAGCTTCTAAAATGCCTTCTCAAGAAAAGCAGAAAAAATGTCAGTTCTAAAATGCAACTGTGAGGAAAAAATGTCTAATATGCATGCTTTAGGCAATGCATGTCAAACTCGTATGCTATGACAGGCCACATAGTTTTATTTTCTTATAAGTTTGGGGCACCTGTTTTCAATCTTTAAAAAATCAATAAAATATGATTTTTATAATATATGCATTTATTAGACAATGTAAAGCTCGATATAGTATACATGCATAGTCGTCTTATATTTCATGTTATCTTTTAAACTTAAACTATAAATATTTATATATTTGTTTTTTTAAAAAAAAATAAAAGTTATTATAAGAAATTAATTTAATTAACATTACTTTTTAGAAGATATTTTATATAATTTTTTCACAAAGGAAGACAACAAATTTGATTG
>BMAO01014752.1:0-176201 GCA_019973975.1 Trichonephila clavata | reverse complement strand
ACGCGTCTGTCAACGGTGCGGCTATTACCGAGGAACTGATTTATATATCTACTGTAGTACCCGCTAAACCAAGGAACGCTCGTATATGTGTTTTTGT
The DNA here is from genome assembly GCA_019973975.1 of Trichonephila clavata. Taxonomy (NCBI): domain Eukaryota; kingdom Metazoa; phylum Arthropoda; class Arachnida; order Araneae; family Nephilidae; genus Trichonephila; species Trichonephila clavata. The sequence continues at coordinate 176,104 of BMAO01014752.1, read as the reverse complement.
ACGAGGGTAGGGAACTCAAGAACAGACTGAACTTTGACCTCGAAGGAGTGCGGAACCCTGACCCACCACATGACCTAAGAATTTGACATTCTGTTGTGCAAACTTACATTTCGAGGGCTTTATTGTTAATTGGGATCTCCTGATTCTTTGCAGTACTATTTCCACATGTTAAGATGTGACTCCCACGTATCCGAAAAGATAGCGATATCGTCTAGATAAGGAACAACGAAATGCTCTAGACCGTTTAGTAATCCTGCCATGAGTTTACTAAAAAAATATGGGGCATTCTTTAATCCGAAACTCATTCTTAGGGTCTGTAAGTACCAAAACTAGTACAAAAAGCTGCGTATCGTTGTGCAGTTTTACTCAGAGGAATTTGCCAATATCCTTTAGATAAATCTAAAATGGTAATAAATTTAAGCGGAGGAGACCTGTTCTACGCGTTCTTCGATGTTGGGTAGAGGAAAGTACTCCGTTCTAATAATTCCGTTTAATTTCCGATAATCGACACAAGGTCGAGGATCCTTGCCAGGTACCTCAACTAAAATCATAGGGGACATATAATCCGATTCTCCTACCTCAATGATTCCTAATTTTAACATTCGATTAATTTCGTTTTTTAAAATTTCATTTTGTCGGTGCGACATTCGGTACGGCTTCGTTCTAATTGGCTTATCATTAATCAACTGATCTCGTGTACAACCAGATTAGTTAAACCGGGATCATTTGAGAAACATTTAGAATGTTTATTTAGTAATTCGCGCAGCTGATTAACTTGTGTGTCTTGAAGACATTTGTTTAACTCGCTAGCCTGGATGACATCCTCGAAATCATAAATAATGGAATTGTTTTCTAAGTATGGGATTTCTAAATCTTGATCTGCGAGAGATTGGTGTGCTTCATCGGTAATTATTAAATTAACAATGTTCCGGCCTTTTATAATACGGTTTTAGCATATTTATGTGATAGATTTGAGAGGTTCTCGTCTGCCGGGAATTTCTATCAAATAGTTCGTTTCGGAAATTTTATTTAAAACCGTCCCAGGGCCTATCCACTGTACTGCTAATTTATTCGCTCGAGATGTAGCCAAAACAAGTACTAAATCTCCATCCTTAAATTCGCGTTTTACTGCATTTATCATACCAAGTTTCCTCTTAATTTGCATCTCTTCCATTTTATCTATAGCTACCTCCTGACACCTTTTTAATCTATTAATTAACTAAACACATATTCAGTGACGAGATCATTTTCTTCTTCCGGTTCCATCCAATGTTCCATTACTAATGTTTCTGGAGTCCGCAAATTTTTCCCATAACACCAACTCTGATGGTGTATACCCTGTACTCTCGTGAGTCACAGTTCGCAACGCTAAAAGAATAGACGGAAGATGTTTGTCCCATTCGGAGCCTGCCTCTAAACATAAGACTCGCAAGAGTCGTTTCAATGTTCGATGAAATCGCTCAATAGGGTTACTCTGAGGATGATACACAGAAACTATGCCGGACAAGTATTCCGAATCTTTCAAAAAACTCGGTAGTCAGAGCACTAGTAAAGGAAGTACCCTGGTCACATTGTATTTCCCGTGGAAACCCATACGACTAAGATATTTAAGAGAGCATCTGTAACACTAACCGAACTGATATCAGCCACCGGAATAGCTTCAGGGAATTTTGATGACATGCATATGGCCGTGATGAGATATCGATTCCCATTAGATGTGATTGGGAGAGGCCCACATGCATCAATATTTAGCTTAGTAAAGACCTCCTGAATAACCGGACCAATTTTAGTGGAGCTTTCTTTTTCTCATTTGGCTTCCCAGCCCTCTGACACTGATCGCAAGTTTTTACGTACGCTTCTATATCCTTATAACAATTCGGCCAATAAAAATATCGGTTTAACTTGTCTTTAGTTTTCGTAACCCCCAGATGTGCAGAGGTTCCTTCATGACACAATAATTTAATTTGCTCACGGAACCTTTCTGGCACTACTATTAATCTAGCCACATTACCTAACTTATCCTCGCGTTTTTGACGAGTAACCCGTTTTCTAGAGAATAAGCCTTATTTATTGCCTGCACCTGACTGACTGCCTGTTCGTACAATGATTTAATATCCTCGCTATTTTTTTGAGCTTCAATTAACTCATCTCGAGTAACTTTTAGCAGCTCTAACTCCGGAACATATTCCTGCATTCAGGGATTAAATTTGATCCTCTGCCTCCGGAGAAACAATTATAGCCTCATCTTCCCCTTTCCTATCGCTACAGCTATTTAACTCTATTTCTCTCCTAGCCGCTATGGTTTGAGACCTTGTCTGAACAGCATTGACTACCTCAACTGAAAGAAAATCATAGCCTAAATTTTCTTTTATTAATTCGGCCGTTTTGTTTCCGAGCAAATACCGACCATGTTGATTCAAATGATTACCACAAACTGCTGCTTTAGTTTGCACCATTCCGAAGTTTCCGGAAATTTCCACGACCGCCAAGGGTAAGCAAACCAATTCTGAGCTTAACGGTTGTTTAACCCAGACCTTTTCACCGGAGAAGGAAGAAGAATTAATGTATTTAGCACACACCAAATCTATTGTTGCCCCCGTATCCCTAAGTATATCTATTTCTTGACCATTCACAGAGCCCTTTTTACATATGAACCAAGAAAATCCGAGTTCCATTTCCTTCAATATTATTGAGAGACTCCGTTGCTTTATTCCAATTTAATTTCGGGCATGCCGCCTTTATATGTCCGGGCAGGTTGCAATGGAAACATTTTTGTATCACGCGTCTTTCGAAAACTCTCCCCCTATCGCCCTCAGGAAGAGAAACCACTGGTTTAGGGGGAATTTCCCCGAACCTAGTTTTCTTCCCCTAAACCCGGAAGTTGTCAAATTTCTCTCGTTCCTGCTGAATTTATCCGCGGTTTTTGAATTTATTTTCCTGACATCCTCGTAGTTGTCAAAGAGTTCGGCTATTTGAGTAGATGATTTGAGATTCGCCCAATCATCTAAGAAATGTTCTCTCATACTAGCATACGCGCGTTTTTTTAGTTGGTCGACAACCATTAAATCTTTAAGGTCCTCAAACGACTCGATCTCTAGGCCGATTAGCCACTCCTCTAAATAGTTAGTCATTTCAAAGGTGAAGTCTTTCCAGGTACTATCCGATTTCTTTTGGTGTTGAACAAATCTCTGGCGAAAGACTTCCGGACTTAACTTAAATCGTTTAAGTAATAGTTTTTTAATATAGTCATAATTTTCTGCTTGTTCCTCCGGTTCGCGAGCAATGAACTGCACGATATCCAAAGGTAACAACCCTAATAAATGCCCTACCCAGTCTGTTTTTTCAATTAAAGCCCTTTTAGCCTGACGTTCAAAAATCACCAAATACAAACTAATATCTGACTGATTTGGATTAAAATCTGGGATTAATTTTCGTAAATTTACATTCGAGGTTACAGAACAGGATTTATACAGCCGGTTGATTCATCGTTTACACTATGTCCGGATTCTATTTTAAATCTTTCTAGATCAAATTTTAATTGTAATTCTTTCTCTTTCAACGCGTGCTCTGCTAATCTCAAGGTCTCTGCTCTTTCTGATTCTTCAAATCTAATTTTTTCTGCCCTTTCCCATTCCTCTTCAATTTTCCTATTTGCAATAATAGTCTCAAACAGATTTTTTACGAATTCCTCTTCGTAACCCTCACTGTTAGTGATTGCGATTTTGAGGTTAGGGACAGTCATGTTTGGTGTGACATCTATCCCTAATTCCTCTGCGAGTAGCAACATATCTTGCTTTTTCCCTTTTCCGAGAAAAGCCATTTTTGAACAATATCAGCACAATATATTTGTTAAAATTCACACAATATTTACTACTCTCTAGTATCACAATAATACTGGTCCCATGCAAACACAGAAACAAACAAAGAAAAATTTAACACTGTAATATAATCACAATTATCAAGAAACTTAAAAACACAATAAATCTTAAGCTAAAAGTTGCACACAATACTCGTATTTACAATTCTCTAGAACCACAATAACATTGTTCCCATGCAAGAAAAAACACTAAGTATCTCAAAATTTGTAGTAGAAATTTTAGCAAGCAACTAATACAACTCAAGAAATATAACAGTACTCACCCCTTTTGAAGTACTATCTGCTGGAACTTGGGAATACCGAAGATCCGGTTGACCTTTCTTGCTTTAAAGATGATTTCAGTTTTCAAAACACACACAAAAGGATTTTCTTTATTGATGGGATAGCTTATCCACTATCAAATCTCGGCCTTCTGAGTTGCTTTTCTTTTCTCTAAAGGATAGTTTTATCCTTATTTCCAAGCTTATGCGTCTTGAGTTTTTCTACGTGCAGTTTGCAGAGCTCCCGTAATAAACCAGAATCACCAAATCACCTCCTCTCACGGGTCCGGTAATCTCTATTATTTTTTATTAATCCTTACCGCTGACACCACTTTCGTTAATGCTGTGACGTTTGATTAAATAATATATGGTAGCGTGTTTGAAATATAATTTATTTTAATTATCACAGCTATTATTTACATTAATATCCTAGTTTCACTATGGGATGATTTTAAAGTCCAAAATAATTTTGTGAGGGAGGGATCTTGATGGTGTCCGTTCCAGGCGAAGTTTTCGCGCTCTTCTCCCTTCTCTGCGGTTCACCGACGTCTGCGCGTCCCCTTTCACCCCCCATCCGGTGGAGGCGAAATGTTTCCCTCGGGTCAAAGGTTGCAGGGGCTCATTAAGACACGTCCGTCGCAGTATATTAGCGACTGCAGGTGGTTTTGCACGTGTGGTCATCATTCTTCTAAACTGACCCGACCGTGGGAAGCAAGTCCCAGATGTCTCAAGGGGGGGGGCGCAGACGTTACACGGCCTATAAAAGTAACAAAACATCAAACATTCATTTTTTTAATTCTTTGTACTTTTATTATTTTAACTAATAAGCTTCAAATTACATCTCTATCAGAGGCGGATTAAGGTAGTTGGAGACCTTTGGCGGTAAAATGCTTGAGGCCCATGGGCTCAAGAGCCGAAAAACTAAAATTGTAAAAAGAACCGCTTACATTTAATTCTCAAAATAAAATGTATTGGTAATAATATTTATAATATTATGTATTGGTAATAAATACTTTCAAACGTATTTCTACATTAGGATTTCTCTTGCAACTCGATAGATTTCTAGTGGGGACTTTCATTATACATTGCTTTGCTTTCTTTTCTTGCTCCAATTCATATTGTCAAAATTAAAAGATTCAATATTGTCTTTGTATGTTCCTTTAGTTTTTGTGTACCTTTTTTTTCAATTTCAGGTTATAATCTCTCTTTAAAAATACAATAAATTGCTCTATAACAGTTTGATAAATCTCAGCTCTTCGGGATAGTTCTGCATTTGTCCTATCACATATGACATAAAATGAATTCACTATGACATTTTTCCTTCTTTCAAAAATTCGTAAGCAACTTCTTTACTTTCACCAAAAATATTTATTTCTTTTTACTACCTGAGAGCTTGTTCAGGTAGTTGGAAAACGAGATCCGTGATAAATCAGTTGCTCCTTGTCCGCTTTTCCAGATTCATTTCTGAAATTTTGAATATAATTTTCTAGAGATTTTAGTAAGCTAGATCCTTTTAATTATTCACTCTGAACTTATTACAATGATTTGCTATTAGCATTTATTCTTTGGAGTGTGGTATTCCCAATCTTGGTCATTAGGGAAGACCTCCATTATTGTGGTCTTTTTTTTTCCTCATTCGTTTCACGCATATCAGCCAGGACCACTTTAAATAATCTTTATCTTGCTATTAAGGACTAAATTCAATTTATTTGAAACAGTTTGCTTTGAACTAGAACTATCATTCACCATGTAACTTCATTTTATTTCATTAGTAAAATACATTGAACGAAATAAAAAATCCCTTCACAAAGAAGGATTTATGCTACGTCGACGAAACTTGGTAGGCATGTTTATACATCTTAAAGATAACTTTGATTCAAATTTCTCGCTAGGCGCATAAGGGTGATGCTAGTTGCGCCACGTGGAGAATGTGAAACAAGTGTACTTTAAGCACGCACTATAAAATTCGTGAGGGTTATTTATCATTGAGATTTGACGTAGTGAGTCTAAAATGATTTTAAGACGACGAATAAGCCATTACCAACAGCTCGCTGAGTTTGAACACGAGGTTGTATAATAGAGCTAAAAAAGATGGATTTCCTTTCCACTATATTACAGAAAGTCGTAGAAGGAATGTGTCTACTGCGCATGATTTTTGGCAGCAGTAGTCCAGGGATGACACTACCTCAAGAAAACTGTGACACAATCTCGCACGGGTCATCGCTAACAGAGAAGATCACAGTATTAACCACATGGCTGGGGAATGTAGTTCATCTACAGCAGAAATTACAGTTTTTTTTCCGGTACCAGAAAGACACAGTGAAATGTAGCAAATCAATCGTTTAAGAAATAGCTCCCCACCAGACGCCTTTAGCGTTCATACTATTAACTCTAAATCATTGACGTCTCTAACTTCAGTGATGTCATGCTAGAGATCATCGGAGAGTGGAGTGACGATGTGCTGTGTTCTCCGATCAAAGCAGTTTCTGTCTTGCTGCCAGTGATGCAGTGGCGTAACGGAGAAGATTTGGGGCCCCAAGCCATACTTCATGCCAGTCAGGCTATGGGGCCCTAGAATGTTGGCCCAGCCTTGCGATGCACGGGTTGAGGAGTGTAGGTTACGCCACTGCACGGATGGCTGTACATTGATTACAAAAAGGCCATGTCAACACCTGCAAACAATATTTCTCTCGCCTAGATACACTGGGCCTGCAGATACAGCTATGTTCTGGCGCGAGCAGTTTTCTTTGATTGATGGAGCATTCTCGAGGTTAATCCACACACCCTAACTGCAAACTAATACGTCAGTGTGGCGATTCAAAATGCTGCACTGCGATTTATAATCATTCAAGGGGTGTTTTTCAAGAGAATAACGTGCTACGTCATCCCTGTTGTAATCCAACAGGCTCTATAGGGTGTCGAAATGTCAGGTTGGCTTGCTAGATAATCATATCTTTCTCCAATCGAGCACGAATGGGAAATCATTGGACGGCAATGTCAGCTTCCATCCACAACCAGAATTAAATAACCTTATATTGACTGATCAAGAGCAACAGGCATGCAATTTCCTCCCACAAACTGATATCCGGTCCCAGTATGACACATGACATGCAGGTTTGCATGCAAAATTGTGGTGGTACACGTTTTTAATGTATCATCATTCCACGTTTGAAATGGCTCTACTCGCGCTTACATTAACCTGTGATCTCGAAACTTTAATCAATTTAATGTTACCTATACATTTATATAGGTAGCTAATTGCCGATTTGTATCACCGAAGTTTTATTAGTCGACAATATTTTGGAGTTGGGATTTTTTCCCCATTACCTATACATTTATATAGGTAGCTAATATTGCCGATTTGTATCGCCGAAGTTTTATTAGTCGACAATATTTTGGAGTTGGGATTTTTTCCCCATCAGTGTAAAATGTACTCAAGGGTAATTGAGCATGGCTGTGAACTGAAGTCGAGCTTGTTTGATTTTAATAGTATTTCATTTGTTCGAAATAAAATTTGGGCCAAAAAAAAAATGCATGTGAAATTGTTTTACTGATTGCAACAATACCGATTATACGAGAAAAAGATGGTTAGGGATGCTACACGGCTCAAATTCGAGAAAATCATCGGGTTTGCAATATCGGTTCAAGATCTTTTTCTTGCGCGTTGAATTTATAAATGGAATCCATCAAGATTGGGGCCCCTTCTGGTGCCGGGGCCCTGGCGGCCGCTAGGTCCGCCACCCGCTTAATCCGCCTCTGATCTCTATCACAAATTATGACAAAAAATAATATTCTCAGTCGCTTAGTGCAATGGAGTGTACGATATTTTTAGTGAGTCTATCTTTAGCCAACACAAACAAACTGGGTGGTTTACTCACGCGAGAATATGCCACGTATAATTAATTGTCCATGTGAAAAACACGGTGTCGGTCAACACACAAACAGACATAGTTTGGCCTTGAGACTTATTGATTGTCATTGAGAAAGCCAATCTAATTGGAAATTGAATCCGTTTGAATTCAAATGGCACATCTGTTGGGATAATAGGGATTCGTGGTGGTAGTAATACATCTTCTCAGAACTTGCCATTCAAAATGCTGGCTTCGACAACGTTTTTCATCAATTTTTAATGACTAATCGCGTGCCAATGCACAGTCATGGTGGGTTCAAATTACGAAGCAAAATAACCGGTGATCCAATTTTCAGTTGTAAATGGTACTGTGGCATGCCTGGCAAATTTAATGTCCAAAAACTGCTGGATAATTTACAGCTTCGTTGGTATCGCAAACTGTATCGATAGGTTTGTGTGACATCAAGTCCCCTGGCAACATCTGCTGTATCTTGAAATTCAAATCGCTGACGTCCACATTTTTTTGCTGCTAAAAGTGCTCTTTCTGCCAGCTACTCATTTTTAAATATTGTGTTTGTATATCGGAAAATATCTGGTCAATGAGAGCATTTTGGGAGTTAATGATTGCGCAGAAATCGGTCGGAAATTTTATGCATCCAGTATATATGTATATTTTCATGAACAGCTACTTTTTTCCATCGCCGATATCCAACAGTTGTTTTGAGAATGTTTCAGCGGATGGATCCTGAAGCATTTGAACGCGCCTATTTACTTTCAGTTGTACTTTTTCAACATTGCGCCGCAGTGGTGATGATTTCAAGCAAGCGTTGATCTCATCAGCGTACGTTAAAAGTGGAATAATGGGAAGAATTTGTCTGAAATCTCCTGAAAGGAGTAACAGAGTGCTGCATGGCACGACGTTGCACGGGCTTCTTTACTTTTATAAATTTTCCCTTCACAAAATCAGCACTTCTATTATACTTTTTCGAAATTTGACTTCTTTGTTTCGTTCCCCTCTGCTTAGCCCGGCTTTGCACGGGCTTTTACCGAGTGTATAACTTAATCCCCACTTTAATTCCCTCTTTCCTTCATGACGACAGCACTTATGTATGGGTGTGTACGCGTACGATGTGAATGATTTCTATAACTATGCCATTAAAATTCCCTTTTTTCGAAATTTGTTCACTTCTTTTCATTTGAGACAGGCTTCTTTCCCCTCCATTTAACCCGGAGTTCACGTACATATTCCAATGCATAACATATTGCCATGGAAATTCCCTTTCCCTTATTGGAGTCAGAACTTCTTGGTTTGTGTGTGATTTCTACATTAACGTCATTACAATTCCCTTTTTCGAAAAATTTCTTCCACATCTTACCGATGTCAGAGAGGTTTCTTTTCTCTCTCTATAGCCTGGCGTCACAGTAGCTATTTAGAGTGTAGAACATTTTCCCCTCCCCCCTCCCAGATATAAGATTTATTTTCAAATTTCGATCAATGACTTATAAAGAACTATATTGCTTTAGTTAAAAAAATAAATTTTAAGAAATAAAAAGAAAACGATTCTGATGCCAAGAGTAAAACAAAAACACTTTCATCATTTTTTAATAATAGATAGTTTCTAAGAATCTAAAATGATAAAATTGATTTCAGATTTTCATTTTAATCAATTAATCTTTACCTACAGTTAGCTTCAAAATGTCTCTAAAACGTATTTTTATCCGAAACAATGGACTATATACTTTTTATTAACAAATAATTAATTTAGTAATGAAATAATAGAAATACTCCTTTGGTTTAAAAAAAATATATTAATTTAAATCCATTATCTTTTAATAATAATAATAAAATAATTCTATAGATAAAATTGAACTGATATTTTTTCTGAACGTTTGAATGTTTGAATAAACAAATGCAAGTGTTTAAAAAACACTTTGGGGGAAAGCCTAGTTATAAGTTTACATTCACTGGGAGAAAAAAGCATTCAAAAAGAAAATAATACAATCCGATAAAAAAAATTATAGTATTTTATTTTAATTTTATAGTTTTTCATTCACTCTGTATTTTTAGTAAATTATTGAAACACGTATCTGACGAAAAACGTATACTATACAAAACTAACATATTCATTATTTTAACAATAATTTTCTTCTTAGATTTTGAAATCATAAAATTGATTAAAAAGGTTCATTTAGCAATTAAATGTGTCATACCATTTGCTTAAAAAATGGCAGTAAAAAAAAAAACAAAAAAACTCGCGTATTAATATCCGTCTCAGTGGCTAATAAGAAGGAAGGGGGAGAAGTAAGTTTGCCGAATTTATTTTTTCGCCCAAGCTCTGAAAGCACTCAAAATGTAGAATTCTCGATGGGGTTTCCCACAATTAATTATTACTGCCCTTGTGCAATTTGGCTACCGTTAAAGATCCGCTTTAAAGTGGAGCGATGCGCGTTGAATCTGTCAAGAGCTCAAACATCCTAGCGTTGGTGAGGTAGTCAGGAGAGATGTGTGTGGGGGGCAGCTCAGATGTCGCCCTCGTCACTTGACCATGGTTCAAAATTTCGAGGTCCGTCGCCAAAATCTCTCAAGTAGGTGAACAGTGCGACTTTATTATTCACTCAATCACGTTGCAATTTTTTCGTTGCAATGTTTTAGCTCCCGGAAACGAAAATGTACCTTTTTTAAAAGTAGTTGTATGTTGAAAAAAAAAACTAAAAAGTAGAAATTTTTAAAATTACAAAATTTTACAATTGTATTAAATGTTGAATTAAAATTGTGAGCATATTTTTTGAAAGGTTCGACACAAGGGAAAAAGTTTCATGTAATTATCTTTATAAATGAAGAAATTATTAAATGTTTGGTTTAAATATTTTGAGTGTCTTTTTAAAATTCGTAAAAAATCAAAGTTTTCGGCATTATTTTTAAATGACTGATTCTATAAGAGAAAAGCATGAACTTACTTCGTGTAGAATATCGTTTTAATGACCCAAAAATAAATTCACATGCAACAATTTAGAAAACATTGTCATAAAAACGCATCGATTCTGACTCATTTAAAAAAATCGTAAAAAATTCAAACGTGGGAACTTCACTCGGAAATTGAAATGACGCTCGGCGGAATACACAACACACAGGGGTAAAACAATAACTCGTTTTAAGGTTTTTAATCAATATCTTTTCAACCACAATTTCAATATCGGAACGAAAGTTTACGTCCTATTCTCAGACCTACTGAATATTCGCACAAAATTTTTTAAGAAACGGTCTAGCCGTTTCAAAGGAGTTTTGTTGCAAACACTGTGACACGAGAATTTTATATATTAGATTTTTTAACTAATCCTTTATATTTTCCGTAATTTTTTGCCCAAAACATGTTGAATTTTCAATAAATTTGAACATTTAATGTAGAAAGATTACATTCTTTGAAAAAAAATTAATTTTTTACAATACATATTAAACACAATACGGATTTTGAAAAAAAAATGTACCTGAATCACAGTATCATCACATTTGTTTACAGTTTTAAAATTAAATTTTCTAGCGTTCTGTTTATCGAATTCTCATAAATGACGCATCTATGGATACAGCAAAATGTCCTCTAATTTTTAAAAGTAAAATAAGAAAATTCAAAATTTAAAGCACTTTTACGTCTTTTAATGAATTACGTTAGTTTTAAGTATTGAATGTGAATTTCCTACGACATGATTGTATTTGCGTAGAGACTGTTTGATTGAAAGAATTTCTCTTGTTACTGCAATCAGAAGACGAGCAATTTAAAAGTTATCTTTTGTGGCATAACTATTTTTATATTAAAAATTAATTTAATTTACATGAACTTGTACTTAATTTTCGAGGTCCGTCGCCAATCAAATATTTATTCATGCTAGCTATTTTTGCATGGGGTTAAGTACTCGGTGTTGTTTCTCTCGAGTCTTAATTTTTAATTCCCCTGAAAATAGCGTAGAAGGACCCGTTAAAAATATCAGTTTTCATTTGGGCGTGGCGAAAAAGCTGCTCAAGTGTCGTCCTCGTCACTTGACCACGATTCAAAGTTACGTCACCAATAGCCGTTTTTTAGCATCGAAATGTGACGTGAATAAATATTCAGTTCACTTCCAATTCTATGAATCTGCCTGGTTTTGTTCTTTCTAATTGGAGTAAAACCACATTTAAATTCCAAATTCAAAACAAAATTGTCTGCATTAAAAGAAAAACAAAAGCATGTGTTTCTGTTTATGATTATTGTAACACTACTGAATCCTAAAAAACTGGGTTTTTTTGTCTCAAAATTAATATTCTTTTATTTATAAAATAAAAATATTTAGCTTTGGGGAAAACCAGAGCTAAATATTTTTATTTCATTCACGTCTGAATTTCGTATTAATAAGGCCTTTGCAATAAAGTGGTGGAATATAATTTAGAATGGCCTGAAAACTCTACGATAGAAAGTATTCGACTAGATATCTAAAGTTACCTTGAAAAAAAAAACTATGAAAGTATGAGTGTCTGATTTAACGTTTTCGCATCACACGGCTTAAAAATCGGATTCTTTATTAACACGCTTTTGATAAATTTCACTAAATTATAATTTTAAAAAAACTAAAAAACGCGCGCTTTTATACTGATGAATCCAACTAAAAAGTAAAAAAATAATTCTTAATATAAGATTAAAATGATTAACGAGAAAATTAATGTCATAGGGGTAAAAGCGTGGGGTGTTCTATAAATGTATCAATTGTTATAATTTCTAGCTTCTATTTCGTAAAGCTGAATTAGTGCAAAAATGTAGTACAAAGCACCCCACGTTTTTACCACAATGACATTAGTTAATTTTCTCGTTAATCATTATTCTTATATTAAGAATTATTTTTTTACTTTTTAGTTCGATTCAGTATAAAAGCGTGTTTTTTAGTTTTTTTAAAATTATAATTTACATGGATAGTGTTACACTGTCCGTATGCACACGTGCATCCCGAAAGGCTGGATTGGACACCCGCCAAAAATCCGAGTGTCATGCAAGGTGTCAGAAACGAACCACAGGAAGGTGAATGTGTTTTTAAACTCCATCAAGTTCGGTTGTGTTTGCCTCTTCCTTTCACAAAGAACATACTCTGTAGAATTGAAATTATTAATAGTATGAATAACTTGTATTAAAATGTAAATATATTGTAATTAATATGTGTGACGTAAATAAATCAATTATTTAATTTCTTAACTTTCACGCTATCATTAATTGCCTCAAACGGAGAACGTGTAAGGTTTGTCTAAAAAAATGTAACATATAAAAGCGTATTCATTATAATTACATTAGTCCAATCACAAAACAGAGATTTGTGTGAAAGCTGCTCCTATTTCTAACGTTAAATATCTATGAATTTGTTAATGTCTTGTCTAAAGAAAATTTTTCACAATTTTTGTCCCAACTTCCTGTTGTTTTTGACAATTGTTATCTAAAAACTTCTTTGTCATATTTACTAGAAATTTTCCAATGACTGAAAAAAAGAAAAAGAACTGAAACTAACACTGAAAGCACACCATTTGAATGATTTTCTCAATTTCAGTCAAATATGGTTTAACTTTATTTGTTACTCAACTCGCCATTATTTATTTAGAATTAATTAAATTTGATGAAAATTTTGCAATCAAATTTTTCATCATCATGTTTTTTCAAACAAACAAAAACATACTAACATCTACATTGGCAAATTTTTATTACTTTTTTAAGCCAATTATTTTTCAATATTTTGAATAGTATGTCTATTGATGAAAATTTAAAAAAAAAAGCATTTTTATGTAATTTTTGCAGAATAGACAGTTGATTCAAATTCAACCTTCGACTACCAGCTTTCAACAACAGACCGAGTAGCTGAATAGGGCGGCGTTCATTTTCATTCACAAACAGATGCCAAGCCTACCGTAACAGTAAATGTACCGAAACCAAAAAACAAATTGCGAAACAAATGGAGGAGGGCACACGAAACCAGTTGAATTCAATTACGCAAACTGAATTTGAAATTATACTCAGCTACTTATGTACAAGGGGTGATCTAATGAAAAGGTACGAAAAGACATAAAAATGAAACAGTTAAATATTTGCATATTCCGCCAAGGGAGAATGTAGCGAGACATCTCGGGATGCCATTGGAGACTCTGACTGGGATCGGATCATGCGCGGGTGCCCGCATGCGCAGGAGAGAGCAAAGGCTCTTATAAAAAGCGGCGTCCAAATGATGCGAGCACAGAATTACTCCAGCACAGAAAAAGCATTAACTCCGATGTGTACTGTGAGACACTCCGACGCCTACGCAGGTCCATCAAGAACAAAAGACCGGGGCTGCTCACGGAGGGTGTGGTTCTGCTCCATGATAACGCGCGTCCACACGTCTCCAGAGTCACACAAATGGAACTGGACAAGTTCCAATGAGAGACGTTGGACCATCCATCCTACAGTCCGGACATGTCACCCTGCGATTTCCATGTGTTTGGTCCACTGAAGAAACACCTGAAAGGAAAGCGCTTTAACTCGGACGACGTACTCAAGGACACTGTGAAGGACTGGGTCTCGTCACAGTCACAGGAATTCTGGGAACAAGGAATCCTGCGGCTTGTTCATCAGTGGGATCGTTGTGCTCAGGCCTATGGTGTATATTTTGAATAAAGTCTATATTTGTACCCACCGTGTCGTTTCGTACCTTTTCATTTGATCACCCCTTGTAGTTCTACTACATAATGTTACTACGGTTGCTAAAGGGTCAAGGTCGCGAACTTATAGCTGGAGATACTGCATGTCCGAGTCCCCATTCTGCTAAAGTCCCGCTCCGTAGGTGGACACTTCTGTGCGATTTATTGAGAGATTCAAAGTTCGCGTGACGTGGATGAGGAAAAAAGATTGCTAACTCATATCGATTAGGATTCGAAAGGAGGAGAGGTGTTGGAAGATTTATGTCTGGCCAAACCAGACTACCGTTTGATTGATTGATTGTTTCGAAACGACTCGGGGCCGTGGTAGCCGAATGTTTGAGGCTGTGGCCAGCGTTGTCGAGTCACGAGTTCGAAACTTAGTGCCGTTAAATCATCCCGTTGGCGTGATGTGGAAGATCGTAGAAGGCGTGGTTCGAGGTTCAGCCATAGCACTCAGTGTGATGTGAATGAATCCAATAGAAGCTACTGAGTGTTGCCTTCAAGCAAACGGGGACATTAGCTGCACAACATGGCAAATCAAGTGAACTTCAGCTTAAAACATTTCATGCCGGTGTGTGGAAATTAAAAGAAGGAAATGTCTTCATTTGACCAAGGCTTTCACTGCATCGCCAGCAGCTATAAAGCATCATTAACCTCTTACTGTTGTGCATGGATTTCGTCACACAACTGCTTCTGGCTGACAAATAAGACAACACGAACTCCAGTCGAAGAATTTCAGTATACTTTGATTTAGTTTCCATTCCTTCCTGTTTTTTGCAATCGATTTTTAGAGAAATTTTATTTTTAGAATAAAAAAAAGTATAAAGGAAATAGTTATGTATTGGATGCATGCTAAAAAGTGTTAGATGAAGCAACACAAGCATTTATTCAAAAATTAAATCAGGAAAAGAAAAGAGGAAAAAAGGAGATGTAACCTATATTCAACTGATTGGTTTTTTGAAGTGAAAACTTCTTCAGCGGCGTTGGACACTTTTTGGTAGGGGAAAATCTTATGGGTTCGCGTCACCGACATGGTCTGACTGGCGCACGCGCAGTGTGCTGTTCGCCTTAGACACTTATTGGATGTGTGAAATCTCCTGCGTTTGCGTCCCCGACATGTTTACAGCAGTATATCTGTAGCTATACAGATGACGTATAGTGCGGTGTATATCTTACAAGGGAAATTGAATGGATTTCGTGAAAAGTTCAATGTGTATATATACTGTGTATTGTTGAAAAAGTGTTTTTGTTTGATTATTATTTGAATCGTTTAATTGAAGAATCATTGTGCAGTATAATAGTGAGTACGAAATAAATAAACTAATACTTTTAAGATAAAAAATAAATAACACAGAAAATTATTTTAAATACTCGCATTTATTTTGGCATCTGAAATTTTTACGTTATTTAAAATTATTTAAATCTTCGTATTTATTCTGGCGTTTGAAAATTTTGTATTATTTATTTTCTAATATTTAACCTCTGCAATGCATCACGCAGTCCGGATTAGTATTTCACAGTGGCTTTGACGTTTTCTTACTACAGTGGTAAAACAGACTTTTAGTTGTTTAATCATATTTTTATCGTGGATTTTGAAATTAAAATTTTTATAAAATCTCATAATAATTCAAGATTAATGTGTTGGAGTTTTTTTATTGTTATTAACGTCACATTTCGCTCTTGGCTGCGGAATCCACTTCTTTGAACCGGCACTGGAATCTCCCACAGCTAACGCGCGTGTTGAAGGACTCAAAATCACGATTGTACAAAAACAGTGCCGGCAACTGCCCCTCGGCTGTCGCCCACTCCCTCAGTAACCGCTCACTTGTTATGAGATCACATCTATTATGAGATTGAAAAAGAAAGCGGTTGTGATCATTGAAACTTGGTCCTCCCGCCATGTCCTCTGGTTGAGGGGAGGGATCGTCATTTAACAGCTCAAGGGTTGCTTCACCTTGCGACCTCGATTCGGATCACTTACTAATCCACTTGACTCGTATTTAAAATTAGTTAAGACTCGATATCGGGAAATTAATTGCTTATTTGTTATTTTCGGTGAGCGCAAGATTTCTAAATTATGACATTTGATCGTTAGACAACTTTGTTAGATGAAGAAAAATTCTACTTAAATTTTCTTGGGAAATATGTGGAGATGTCATTTCCTTCTCCCCCCCCCCCGCATTCTTATTTAAAAAAGTAAGTAAAGAATCGAAGGACTCATAACGAGCGACATTTCATAAACAGCAAATGGCTTCTCCATATGTCAGTCCAATAAAATTATATAATCATAGAAAATCGACCATTGAAAATATTAAGTAGTTGCATTAAAAATTAGTATGTTATTAAACACAAATTATTAAATACTTGTTCAGCATATTAAATACGCGTGTTACACATTTTATTATATATAAATAAATGTGTGCAATAAATAAATATGTACAAATAATTGGTCATAACACTACAATCAAAACAATTACGTTAGGAATAAACAGATATTTGTCGATTGCTTTGCATGGAAACAAGATTTCGACTGACATTTTAATTTGTAAATATTTCAATATTTACTAAAATACTAGTGTGTGTTTTAATACAGGTCCAGATTAGTATTGTTACAAATTTCGTGTTATTTCTTCAGCATATGATACCGCAATGCAGTAAACTATTGGATGCGGATGAAATGGTCACGCTAGCCGAGTTGTATTGTTCGAATCATGCATTCGCATGTCACCGTGTCTCTCTTTGGAGCGTTGTGGACATTCAGAGAGTCACTTGGCTGTGGGTAAAAACTACCTCGTGTTGCTTTGAAGTGCTTCGTTAATGAACACTCACCTGGTTCGCTTTTAGATCCACTGCGATGTGCTTTTTCATGAAATTTTCCTTTTCAAAAATACTTTGAAGCATTTCAGTCAATGGATACCAGAATTTAAGTTCGCAATATTGCCTTTTTCTGCTTAATCTTGGGTTTTCAGCTTTCTATGGAAACTCAATTTTTCTTCGACTCGCATTTTCTACGCTCACTACGACTGTGGAAGGTCAGTGATCACGATCACGAACTCGTTGCCGGAGTCCAAAAAGGAGGGGCTCGTTAAATCTGTCACGTGGTAGGAGAAGCTCATTTGACCAGAATGAATGACGTTGCTTTCGAGTGCGACACTCTCCGAAAATGGGGGTCGAACCACCAAGATGAGCGATCCTCACAGATATGCAACTTGTTTATATTCTCACTTATTTATGTGTTTCCGATTTGGTGTAAGTTTAATCTGGAGAGAGGTAAGTGCCGAATGGAAATGCATTTCCATTCAAAGAGAAAGGTTCCGGACCGTCACCTGCGTTAGATCCGGAAAAAAGTGAAATAAAGTACTGGGGAACAACGAACCAGAGGTATTCACGCAACCATCACGCGCTCTATGTATTTTATGTGATTTGTCCATTGTTTTGGAGCCATAGGGAATGAATGATTGATTGTTTATTAATATCTTGATCAGATACAACGATTCAATTGAAGGCGGCCGTGAGAGGACGACTGCCATTCCACTTTTCAAACCTGGCACGAACGTGAGGAGACACATTTTGCAGACAGCGTCTTTAGGGTGGACTTTCAGTGGCATGGGTTCGGTAGAAGAAATGCTGACCACGGGTTCGTGACTTTGACCTTTCGGCTTATCACACGCGGAATCCATTACTTTTATTCTGTATGTTTTAAGTTTGTGCATTTCAAGTGAAAACGTTTTTAAACTCGTTCTGGCAATGCGCGTCGGCTGCAAATTCTGTGTAAATACATAGGACGATTTTTATAGTGGATAAATTCTGTATTGTAATTCCTTCAAACATTATACTATCGACTTAAATAAGGTAAAAAGAGAGAAAAATTATTTTGAATTGACTGTAACCAATGGATTTGTACTTCTTCGTTGTCTATTTAGTTGAGTTAGAAGCAGCCGAAAATCTGAATTTTCAAATAAAATATTTACTTTTAAGATTTTTCTTTTATATATCTATACTTATTAAAGAAAGAAATTTGTGTGTGTTTCACCTGTTCCGGTCAAACTAAGCAACCCAGAAGTATAAAACTTGACGCATAAATTCTACAGGTCTAATGCTATGCACTACGAAGAGTTTTTTTTTTCTTTCGAAATTCTCTTTAGATTTTTTAAAATTTAGTTTTTAAGCGATTTTTAAGCTAAATGGAGATATGACATCATCAGACGTGTCAAGTCTTAACTGCGAAAATTAATGTTTTGAGCAGTTTTTTGGTGGATTTTACCACACTTTATTGTAAATATATTTATTTATGGTTGTATTTATTCATTTTTTTTTTTTTTTTTTTTTGCTTCTTTGTAGTGGAATTACATTTGCTTTTCTAAAAAATCATCGTAAGAAAATGTTCATTCTAAATTTCATTTTTCAGTTTGGCAACACAAATTTGCTTATTTTATCCTTTTCTGTAATTCCAAGCAAAAAGATTGTAATTTTAGAACAACTTTTTCTGACTAAATGGTCATTCTATGCAGATGGAAGTGGGCAAGATGTACCGTTAAAGTGTACTAATATTCAGACGATGATTTAGTTCTACTTTGTTAGTTACTTTGGCGCAGAAAACCTTCTATGTCGTTATATCAACATCAGATGGATTGTAGCCAGCCAACGTGAGAACGTGAGTGGGTAATACTAAAGCATAGCCACCACTTTAAATTTATGTATCTGTGTAATTTTTGTGTATGATTATTTTTTGTGTGTACTTTTGTGGTTTGTAATAATTCATGCTGATTGCGTAATGGAGCAACACCCATTTTGCAAGGCCTAATGTTATTTAAGATACTATTTTTATTGTGCTGACCACTTTTAAAGATTTACTTTCCATAAAATGTTCTATTTTGTTTTATGCCCCTGATTAACATTAGCCGTTTTATGAGCATCAAAAAAGCCTGATTACGCTTTAAACCTTTTTGCTATGTCTGAAAAGTTTTTGCTCCCCTTATAATGTTTATTAATTTTAAGAGTTAACAAAAAACATTTGTACTAATGTTGGTACAAAACAGTTGTATCGACCTTGGGCTTACGGTTGCTTTTCCTTATTCTCGCAAACCTGAATGTTGATGGTATTATCAATCTACGGTTGTGCTTCGGCTTCAATTTATCTGATGTTGATATCACAACAGAAGGTAGTCAGCCCCTAAGTACGTAAAGCTTAGAACTAAATCATCGCATGTATATCAGTACACTTTAGTGGTACGTCTTGCCTACTTCCATCCTAATAGCATGACAATTCGGTCTGAAAAAGGTTATTGTGTTTTTCTTCCTTTATAGGCTAATTCCATGTTTCATCAGTGTAGCAAAATATTACAAAAATCTAGCCTATAACAAAAAGAAAATGGACCTCAATTCAAACTAATTTGGATTATTAATATCGTGATTTAAGTTAGAAATTTAAGTATTTATCTATTAGAGTCACCACAGCCAAATTGGCGCCATGCAAATCGCTCCTTGGTATCAAAACAACAAAAAGTTTTGCGTGTTTTATATGAAAAAATAAACTAAAAGTAAAAAAAAAACTTTTTTAAGAACAAGCTTTTATTAAACGTGCTAAAAAGAATTAAATAAACTTTTCCTTTAAAACTTTTTTTACTATCAACTTATAACGTCATTACACAATTTATATGATACAAAAGCTTGTCGCGGGATTTACCTGTGTAGATAAACAAGTAAAATAAATAACTTGACCTGATTGATTTTAATTTGTAAAAATTCAAACTAAGTAAATACGAGTACTTAAATCTCGCGACAAGCTTTTATATCATATAAATTGTGTAATGACGTTATAAGTTGATAGTAAAAAAAGTTTTAAAGGAAAAATTTATTTTATTCTTTTTAGCGCGTTTAAATAAAAGCTTGTTCTTAAAAAAAGTTTTTTTTACTTTTAGTTTATTTTTTACTTTTTTGTTATCACTGTACAGGTTTCTCAGCCTGTTCAACTCATTGAACGCTGGTTCGCCGTCCCTGGTTCAGCTGAATTAATTCTGGCAAAAAGGGTATTAGACTAAAAACACAATGTTTTTAAATCCGTAATTTTTAAGCAATTTTTTCAATCTTCGTGCAGATCTTGGTTCTACACACGAAAAAAAAGGTTTAGTGAGATTATCTTCATACATGACAAAGTTATTAAATGTTTAATTAAAATTTTGACTATTTTTGAAAAAACTTTAAGAATATAATATTTATTTGAAATATTTTGAAGATAAGGGATATATTTTTCTCTAACATATTAGAAGAAAAATTTAGTTATTTATTAAAAAACTTCAAAAGGCATTTAAATATTTGTATTAATCAATAAAATTCTTAAGATTCAAAACGCATGTTGTAATCAAAAAAGAAAGTTTTTATCAAATAATGATAATTTTTTGCTGGACATTGAATGTCTTCTACGTAAGAATCTATTTTTTTTAATTGCTCAGGTCATCTTTAGAAACTTGATTTTGAAAAAATAATTAACCATTGCATTATTTTTATACAGTCAGATCCCCATGGGAATTTCTCTATTTTAAGAACTTTTTCCTGGAACCAAGCACATATTACTCTTTTCTTCGTAAAACAACTCCAAATAGCGAAGTGCATTTTCTATTTAACGAAATGTTTCTTCTAAGATTCGATTTTTTTCTCACCTTATTTTTTAAATATTTCAGGTCATTTTGCAAATTATTCTCTTTTGGCACATTTTATGAATATAAAGAACCTTGAGCTAGTTTTACAATGTGCCTAACTCATCTAGAGAAACAAAATTGCCGTAATTTTTCAAACAAAAAAAACTCAAATAAAATTAACAGATTCTATTTGTAATTAAATTTAAGGACACATGTCGTAGTGTGTGTTTCGATTACTGGTGATAAAATGAGGTATATTTAAATTACTTGCAGGCTTAAAATTAGAAAATTCATTTAAAAAAAATTCATTCATTTTATTATAAAATTATTTTTTAATCGAAAATACATAGCATTTCTAGATAATATTTTTCTCTTATTGTTTTCCTAGCGGATTCTTTTTTGATGGGTAAGATACATAAAAAAATGATCTTTCCGATTCTGTAATAATTTTTTTTCTGAGTTTCATAGATTAAAGTTAGATACATTTTTTAAAGAATTTCTTCAATACTCCATCTCAGTTTGACTTGGCAGCGTTGAGAAAGGTATACAATGTACCAATCTACTTGAAAAATAGCTCTATTTTTTGTTTTGAATTTAAATCCAAGAAAATAGATAGACATTTGTAAAAAAATTGCATACGTTGTAGAAATTAGATTATTTTTGCGTTGTAGAAATGTAATTATTTTTTAGACAAAGTTAATTAATACAGTCAATAGCGCAACGTTATGAAATTCTAGTTTGGCTGAAAACCAATTTTCGACGCCAACTTTTGTCATTGTTGTAACAATAACATTATTACAACAATGCAGATATATCGAAGTTGGCACCAAAACTAATTTAATGTTTTTAATTAATATCTTTTTAATTAATTGCAATATCGGAATATAAATTGTCAAAACATGCATTGTCATCCAAACTAAACGTGTATACAAAATTTCAGCTCAATGGAGTGAAGATATCGCTTGAAAATTGAGTTGCAAGATTCCACCCGAACAAATTACATACATACATACATATACATACATACATACATACATACATACATACATACATACATACATTGTAAGTTAAATAAAAGCTTGTAATAAAAATCAGTAAGACTTTGGTGAGAAACACACCACGATTCGAGTGGTGCCCATCTGGCTGCAATGACGCTAATACATTAGAATAGAAATTTTTATTTACTTCTAAGATATTCTGACATGTTATTTTTTTCTGGGGTGTTTATGACAGTTTAATCAAAATCAGATCTTTATTTATCTATTTAAGGTTTCTTTTTGGTTTGAATTAATGCCATAATTTCTACCAAATGCTACGTTGCATAATTATTTATTTATGTTTATTTTATTCATGTTTCAATTTTTCATATATAAGATTTTCCGTGAGTGTTTTGTTTGTTCAGCACCGGTTATATGGTAATTTTCAGATAACCCTTTAATTTATAAATTTATGTTATAATTTCTATTTTAGTGCACACAGTTTATATTTGTTCATTTTCTTGCTTATTGTTGTTTACATTAATTATATGATACCATGACTTGAAAGTTAGTTACTAAGCCAAAAAAGGATTTGTGAAGCTTAGATAATGAGGCGCTTATGTATTAGCGTCACCGCTGCAAAATGGGTGTCGCGCGAATAGCAAACAACGAAGATTCTAACATATTTTATATGAAAAACCAATCGGTCAGATTTTGGCAGAAAATGACTCGATTCGTGAGGCGCCAATTTGGCTGCGGTGACGCTAATACGTAAGTATTGATAAGAATTAGTTATTTATCAATACAAATATCAGTGAATTTTTTAGAAAACGAAGTTTCCTTTACTTATTGCCTGCTTTTATTCTTAGTTCAAAAATAATAGTAATAATATGTTAAAAAGTTTCTTTCTGTTTGATAAAAACTTTATTGCTTATCTTTGTTTATATATATATCGCGCGGCAGGTTCTAAATCTCGCTTATTGTAACAATAAAGTAGAAAATCCTAGCTAGCAGCTATAACAAAAAGAAAATAGCACTAGATTAAACTAATTGCTATTGACGGATTGGCAACATTAAAAAAAAAATACCTTCCCTTTATGTCAACTACTGGTACTAACCAGATTTCGGCATGTTTTCTACATGTTGCTTTTTTTTACCTCATATTTTTTATAACCGATAAGTACTCATCTCTTTTGTGCTCATGGAATGATAGTTTCCTTTATTCATCAAGATCTTCACGGAAACTATAGATGGGATTATGCACAACAAAGTAATTTTCTTTTTCAGAGTAATGCAATTTGTTGTTGTGTGGCATCATGACAATCTGTTCTTCATATAGATTTTTAAAGATTTTATGCATATAGATTTATATGACATTTTCTGTGGTTGAAAAAAAAAGATTATTTCTTTTCTTCCTTCATTAGCAAATACCATATTCTCATCATTATGGGAAAACGGATCAGATGCTAATCAATGTTTTGATCATATTTTTTGTCACATGGCATCTTGGCTCAATCTTGCTTCTGACAATCTTCAAATATACACTATCTGGCCAAAAGTATCCGGACACTGCTTAAAAAAGTGGTTCTGGCGAGTGACGCAATTTGATACGTAACTGAAAGCTATAAAAGTGTTGGTAGTGGTTTGTCAGATTGTATTTATGCGTTTGTGAGGCAATGAGTAAGTCAAAGGAGCTGTATTTATGCATTTGTGAGGCAATGAGTAAGTCAAAGGAGCTGTATTTATGCGTTTGTGAGGCAATGAGTAAGTCAAAGGAGCTTAGTGAGTTTGATCGTGGCAGTTTAGTGGGATGCCACCTTTGTGGGAAATTAGTTCGTGAGATTACGGACATTCTACACAAGCCTAAATCCACTATGAGTGTTGTAATTGTGAAGTGGAAACGTCGAAGCAGTGAAACGGCAGAAAAACGAACCGGTAGGCCGAAAATACTTCGTTGAACGCAGCCGCAGAACTCTGCAAAGGGTAGTGAAACAAAATCGAAAGTCCTCGTTGGTGGAAATTTCTCAGGAGTTCCAAAGTTCATCAGGAATTAGTGTTAGCAGCAGGACTGTCCGTCGAGAGTGTAAAAAATTTGGAATTCCATGGTCGTGCAGCCGCTCACGAGCCAAACATCACTCCACAGAATGCGAAGCATCGATTGCAATGGTGTAGAGCTCACCGTCATTGGACTGTGGACATGTGGAAAACTGTTCTTTGGAGTGATGAATCTCGCTTTACAGTCTGGCAGTCGGATGGACGCGTCTGGGTTTGGCGGATGGCCCCGGCGAACGTTTCTTTAGTGACTGCATTGTGCCGAATGTTAAGTTTGGTGGTGGAAGCATAATGGTGTGGAGGCGTTTCTCGTGGTTTGGCCCGGGTCCGTTAGTTCCTGTGATTGGAAACATGAACTCTGAGATATATGTGGACATTCTGGACAATGCTGCACTCCCAACTCTATGGCAATAATTCGGCTAAGGCCCATTTCTCTTCCAGCAGGATAACTGCTCCATTCACACATCGAGGCTTGCACAGACGTGGTTTGACAAAATGGGTGTTCAAAAACTGGACTGGCCTTTTCAGAGCCCCGATCTAAATCCCATAGAACACTTTTGGGACAAATTAGAGCGCAGATTACGTAGCCAGCCAAATCGACCATCCTCACTGCAAGCACTCACTTCAGCTGTGATGGACGCCTGGAAGGCAATTCCTATGGTCACCTATCAAAAATTGGTGTAAAGTCTTCCCAAACGTATGCAGGCTGTCATCCATGCAAAAGGGGGACCAACATCATATTAATATGTGCTTTAGGACGTTCTAAGTCCATACCACTGGGTGTCCGGATACTTTTGGCCAGATAGTGTATAAATCTATCTATACCATTTGTGATCCAAAAATGTTTGAAGAAAAAAGATGCAGTTTGATACAATTTTCTCATATGTCTCTTTAGATTTCTTTAAAATTTAGTGCTGATGTGATTTTACGTCTCATGGCATCCCGTTTTAACTTTGCTTCTGAAAATAGTATGTTTCTTATTGGTTTATGGAGATCATATGCTTTGTACAAATCATACTGTATCCGTATATGATATATATATTTCAATTATAATTATAATTATTTATCATTGTATTTCTTCATTTGTTTGTCCTTTACAACAGAATAAAAAATATTTTTAATTAAAGTATTGCAAAAAAAGTATCGTCACAAATTAATTTTTTTATAATCACAATGTTTATTATTTCTCTTATTAGGTTCATTATGGTTTTTTTCAACGTCGGCCTTTTTTATCTGTTTTAGATAGTATTTTTATTTTGGTTCTTACTAATTTAATTTTTTCACTATTGTATTTCTAAATTTTATATTAAATGTAATATAGATATTAGATAGTTTTACATCCATTACATCATGTAATATTAATTTAATGCTACAGAAAATTTAATGTAATGGTTTATTACGATGTAAGCCTATTTTATCTATTTTTTTTAAATTTTAGTTTGTACTAATTTAGTTTTTTTCAGTTGAAGGCTTCTTAATATATGTTATTTATGATAATATTTTAGTGAAACAGTTTGTCATAAATTAATTTTTCTTTTGGTTTATCTATTCCATGTTATTTCACTTATAACTCCTATAGCACAGAAACATACTACTGTTAATACTTTTCTGTTATAATTTTTATTTATATTTTCATTCTTTCATTTCTGTTTACCTTTTTACCATGTTTTCTCTTACATTCAAATATGTTTTTGTGAAATAATTCTTTACTGTGAAGCCAAATTGCAATGTGAACACTCATTGGAAAATTATTTTTAACTATTGGATACACTGCCTAGCAATGGCTCTGTCCTTTTTAAAATATATGTTTACAAAAAAAGCTGAATTTTATTTCAAAATTTAACCCGTGTGAAGAACGGGCGCTTCAGCTAGTATATATATATATATTATATATATTTATAGAAATATTGTTTTGAATTTTTTACTTAGGAATGATAACTTAACTACCAACAAAATAGATAAATTTAATAATATCAAGAAATTCTTCCAAT
This sequence comes from Trichonephila clavata, assembly GCA_019973975.1. Lineage (NCBI taxonomy): Eukaryota > Metazoa > Arthropoda > Arachnida > Araneae > Nephilidae > Trichonephila > Trichonephila clavata. The sequence goes on along the minus strand of BMAO01014752.1, from coordinate 149,780 downwards.
GCTGCTTAGATCATGACTATCCTTTTAACTTCTTAAGAACATATATTCATCACAAATACATTAATCGTCTTGCTATTTCTGATTTCAAAACCACCATACAACAATAGGATTTCAAAGTCAGCATTTTAGTGGTTTTGCTGTGAAGATTCTGTTTTAACACTCTTCACACAGTTTATTTTTTAAACACCCTTCTTAAAATTCCTATAATATGAAAAATTTCTACATTTTTAGCAACCAAACCAAATTTCTACATTTTAACAACCAACCAATTTTCTACATTTGTGACAACCAACCAAGTTATAGCCTACCAAATTTGAATGTAATCTTTCTTGGCGTCTTCCTTACAAGCTGGTATAAAGGATGCGTTTAAGTGCAAATTAGATTTTTATCACAACATATGGGGGCTTTCCATCGGTTTCAAGAGTGTTGGATCTCCTGGAATAAGCTCTGTGAGCAGGGGTTTTAAAATCTTTTTGGAGGAGTCCTTTTACTGGGTAATTCTTTTGATATTTTTCTGCTTGGGCATTTTGGGAGAGTTTTTTGCTTAATAGTGGTCGGTTGTTTTTTCATATTTCTATGAGATTTTTTATACTTTGGATTTTTTATACTTTGGATTTTGTATGCTTAGAATTTTTATACTTTGAATTTCTATTTGTTTTGTTTTGGTCTTTCCTACCGAGTTGCAAAGGGGGAAGGTGGGCGCCTTCAAACTAGTTTAACCCCACTTATTCGGTCCTAAGTCCGAAATTGCATTTTGACTCGCTAGGTTCTTATTTGTATTTCATTGGATTTGATCTTAAATTTTTTTCCCCCCTGTTGTGTTCTATATTTTATATAAATTTTTCCATATATATATATATATATCTTTCCACTTGAGTTTTTTTCCTTACGATCCTGATCAGATTATTAATAATTTCGCAAATGTATTTTTTATTGAATTGTAAATACTTACATACGTAAAGAGCTAATTTATATTTATTACGCATTAAAATAAAATTTAATTCTTTTTAAAATATCTCAGGCAAAAAAAAAATAATAAATAAACTAATACGTATTTATTTCAAATATATTATTTGTTATTAAATATCCTGTCCCGATTCCTCAAAAAGCTTCTAGCTCCGTTTGATTGACCCTTTCTTTAGCTCAGTTCGAAAAATAAATTTCCATTGGAGGTCAATGACTTTGAAAGAAAATGTTGAATTTTTTTCCTTTGCATTCTTTTCAACACATCCCTGTTCGAATAAACAAACAAAAAGAATTATAAGGAAAAATAATATTTTCTTTTCCCATGCACGTTTTAATTGTTTTGTTGTAAACGCTAATGGGGAAATCGACACAGTTGCAGTTCAGGTCAAAAAGTAAAAAAAGCGTTTTAAATTCCCTCGGGTTTGCGTGATTCAATATTTATCGCCTTTCGTTTAATGATTGACTGATCGAAAGAAAATCTCAAACAACAAAGTAAGTTAAATGCAAATTATATGAAATAATTTATTTTTTCAAATAAACAGAATGGCAGATTTTGAAAAACTCTTCTTTTTGAAAATAGAAGAGAGTTTTTCCTTTTTTTATCTATATATATAAAGGAGAAAAGCGACTCACTGACTGACTGACTGACTGGCTAATCACGAAATCTCTGGAACTATTCAACCTACAGACTTGAAATATGGTAGACATGTTCCTTTGATAGAGTAGACATCAGATAAGAAAGGATTTTCCGAAATTCGAAACGCAAGGGGCGTTACGGGGGGTTAAGGGCTTTAATAATAATTGTTTCCATATTTAAACTACTTGATGTACAATCTTGAAATTGGGTAAGCGGATTCCTTTCAGAGAGTAGAGATCCGCTACAAAATGAGTTTGCTGAAAATCGACCCCCAAGTGGCGTTGCAGGGGCTTAGGGGGCATTATAGATAATTATTTCCAATTTTAAACTATTTGACGCACTGTCTTTAAATTTGATACATAGGTTCCTTTTGTAGAATAATGATCAGTTACAAAACGGGTTTTCTGAAAACAGACTTCTAAGTGGCGTTGCGGGGGATTAAGGGGCGTAATAGATAAATATATCCGTTTTTAATCTACTTCACCTACCTGCTTGAAAATTGGTAGGTAAGTTTCTTTCCTGGAGTAAATATCCGCTACAAAATGGGTTTTGGGAAAATTGACCCCCAAGGGGTGTTGCGGGGGCGGGGGGTTTAAAGGGCGTTAGAAATTCCTATTTTTAAGTTATTAGACGTACAGTCTTGAAACTTAGTAAGCAGATTCCTCTCATAGGGTACAGATACGCTAAAAATTGGTTTCGTGAAAATTGCCCCCAAGTGGCGTTGCGGGACTTAAGGGGCGTTATAGATAATTATTTCCATTTTTAATCTATTAGACGCACACACACAGTCCTTATATTTGATAAAGAGATTTTTTTCATAGAGTAGAGATCAGCTATAAGAAGGTTTTGTGAAAACAGACCTCTAAGTGGCGTTGCGGGGGAATAAGTGGCGTAAGAGATAAATATTTTCGTTTTTAAACTATTTGACCTCCCTGCTTGAAAATTGGTAGGAATGTTTCTTTCATTTAGTAAATATCCGCTACAAAACGGGTTTGGAGAAAATTGACCCCCAAGGGGTGTTGCGGGGGGTTAAGGGCAGATATAAATAATTATTTCTTTTTTTAAACTATTAGACTCACAGTCTTGAAATTTGGTTAGCAGATTCCTCTCATAGGATAGAAATACACTGCAAAATGTGTTTTGTGAAAATCGACCCCTAGGTGGTGTTGCGGGGGTTCAAGGGGCGTTATTGATAATTTTTTTGCATTTTTAATTAATTGGACGCACAGTCTTCAAATTTTGCTAAGCAGATTCCTTTCATAGAGTGCAATTCCCCTACAAAATGGGTTTTGTGAAAACAGACCCAGAAGTGGCGTTGCGGGGGCTCAAGTGGCGTTATAGACAATTATCCCCATTTTTAAACTGTTAGACGTACAGTCTTGAAATTTGATAAGCAGATTCCTTTCGTAAAGTAGAGAACCGCTACAAAATGGGTTTCGCGAATATCAACTACCAAGTTTAATTTCAGGAGATTAAGAGTCGTAATCGATAAATATTTCCATTCTTAAACTACTTGATTATCCTGCTTGAAAATTGGTAGGCATGTTCCTTTCATGAAATAGAGTTCCTCTAACAAAGAGTAAAACGAACATTGACCCACAAAGATGTTTGCGAGGGGTCAAGAGGAGTTACAGAAAAAAATTCCTGTTTTTAATTGTTAGACCCATATACTTGAAATTTGTTAAGCATGTTTCTTTTGTTGAATAGGGATCCACTAAGAATAAATTTTAAGCAAATCAAGTTCTGGGGGGTTGCAGGGGGTTACTGGGACGTATTGACAAAAAAAATTACTTTTTTCGAGCAACAAGGACTATAATAATGAAATTTGGTTTGCATTTTTCTTTTGTTGAATTGAAATCCGCTAAGAGCGGTAATTTTGGAAAACGGCTCTCAACGGGATTACGGGGATATTTATAGTAAAACTTTTGCTTTTTTCTGTTAAATTTAGACTTGAAATTTGGCTTGCATGTTCAATTTACGGAGTAGAGATCCACCGAAAAATGGTTTTACGGGAATCCACTTGGTTTTTGGGTTACGAAAGAGCAAACATCATTCTATGCTTCAATTTTAGAGATTTTTAGAAAATACAAATTAGATGAGTTCTGTCCCCCCCCCCTTTTTTATCAACAGGTGACAGTTACAGGTATAAGTATATTTTTGAATTCAATCGAATTCTTAATGCTAGGACTTAGATATCAATAATTCATACATATATATAAGCAGTAAAAATTTATAAAACATCATGAAATACCCAGCGAAGCGGGCGGGTAACAGCTAGTATATAGTATATTCTCTCTAGGATTCATTTTTAATTGATGTAATTAAGATTTTGTTTTAAATACACTTTGTAAGAAGTTCCAAAACAATTAAAATATATCTATCCCGCAAATTGTCTTTTTAAAGATAATGCTTTTAATGTTCTTGAAGAAATGCTAAATAGAAAAGGAACAGGGTTTTCTGTTAAAATAATAATAACTATTCGGTTATTCGGAGTTTTTTCCCCTCAACTGAGGACTTAATTGTATTTTCTCCCTCTTGGGAAGGCATTAACTATTGTACATTTTGATAGCTGATACAGCAAGGCTTTTTTGTGAAAAAATTGGATTCTGTACAATAGTCTTGTTTGATGCCATTTTGTAAACAAGAAAAGCTGAAAATAAAACTTTCAACATGCTTTATTTTTTAACTTTCGAAAGGGTAAAAATACTGTTCCGGAAGAGAGAAAAAATTGTGAATGTGTTTATGACCACATGATAGAAGTTAAAACTTCAAATTTTTCTGAGCGAGAGAATCTAATTGTTCGGATTCACTTTTTTTTTACGCCATTTTCTCATACGGGCGACAAGTAGTTCTCTTTTTCGTGACCATTCATCAGTGAATTTGCCTACTTCATTCATTTTCTGTAATAGGCAGTGTTTACATAATTATGCATTTTTATATATTTATATATGAGTATATACGATTTAAATGTCAATTTCTCTAATTGTTTAAAAATATTTACATGTAAATTATGTAGGTTATATATATTTATATAATATGCAAGTTTATATGGTACTTACGTACTATCGCAACTATGGCAACGTTCAAGATAACTTCTCAAATTGGCAAACTTGATTTCCCGTGTGTCATACGCACTGAATTGTCAACCGCGTGCTTCCTTTCATGTAATGTTGCCAATACCGTTGCAATAATACGTAAGTAACACTTATATAACTTGAACGCCGTATACTAAATACGAAAGAAAACTTATGCATTGAGAGCCGTTTACTTTCTTGAAATTCCCTAAGGAAACAAAAGGAGAGGGTTCGTGCTTTTTCATAATTAATGCTTTTATTTTTTTCGTAATTTATTTGTTATCATCATTAATATAAACCAAAATATTAGTAAATTTCTCGCCAAATTAACTTCATTAAAATTTCTGATATTAATTTTTTTGGCACATTTTTGTGCTTAAATGCTCTTTTTATTAAACGAAAAAATGCAGGAAGTGAGCTGCAGGACAGTAATATTTAAATTAAAAAATTAAGATATCACGGAAAAAAGTGTGCGTGAAATTTTAACTGCGTTGCCGACCTCAAGTACGATTTCCGATGACCATAACGCATCCGAACTTGAGGCTTCATTTAAGTTCACTCTTCAGCAAAACGCGCCCTGAAGAAATTATTACTTCAAAATTCGATATATGTGAGATAACATATAATAAATACACAAACTGGTTTGCAAAATTACACTCTGGCAATTTTGACATTGTGACGTTTTCGCGTCACACAGCTGAAAAATCGGCTTCTTTTCCTGTTTTCTCCGTTCCTATGCACACGTGCATCCCTTAATACTGCGGGATCTTGTCTTCTGACATCGTCCCGGAAACCTATGATCGTGAGAAGGAAACTCCGAGTGTAATTCGTGGTGTTAATAAAAGTAAAAAAACTTTTTTAAACACGTTTTTATTTAAATGAGCTAAAAAGAATAAAATAAGCTTTTCATTTAAAACTTTATTTTACTAACAACTTATAATGTCATTGCACAATTTATATGATTTAAAAGCTTGTCGCAAAATTTAAGTACTTGTATTTACTTAGTTTGAAAATTTTAAAAATAAAAATAAATCAGATCAAGTTATTTAATTTACTTGTTTATCTGCAGAGGTAAATCTCGCGAAAAGTTTTTTATCATCTGGACAGGTTTCTCAGTCTGTTCATCTCATTCAATGCAACATTGTTGCAAAGTCGTTAGACGATTAATTTCGAACAGTAGCTAAATGAATTCTTGCAATAAGTGCTTTAGACGAAAAACACAACTTTTTTTTTAAATCCGTAATTTTTAAGCAATTTTTTCAATCTCTGTACAGATCTTGGATAATATTATTCTACACACGAAAAAAAGGTTTCTTGGGATTATCTTCATAAATGACGTAGTTATTAAGTGTTTAATTAAAATTTTGAGTATTTTTTGAAAAATCAAATTAAAAAAAAGTTTTGGGCATTTTATTTTTTTAAATGATTGATTCTAAAACAGCAAAGCATGAGCTGCTTTAGCACGGAATGATGGTTCATTTAAGTGGAAAAAAATTCATGCGCATTTATTTGGACATCATTTTCATAAAAACTCATTTAACTCATTTTGAAAAAAATCGTAAGAAATACAAAAATAATAATTTTGTAAAAAAAATTTTTTTTTTTAATTTACTGTTTCGTGGCGAAATAAATTTTTTTTCCAATTCTGTAATTATTTTTTGACTTAAGTTTTATAAAAAAAAATTAGATCGCTGTTTTAAATACGTCAAAACTCTCCCTTCCCTCCCCCAAAAAATCCCCTCTTGGTTCTTCATTTTCCGTTGCCGAGCACAGCAGAATAAAAGGCCACATGGGTAAAACAATTCTGCGTTTTAAGGTTTTAAATTAATATCTTTTTAACTAATTGCAATATCGGAATATAAATGCTCCAAACATGCATTGACATCCAAACTTAGCAAAATTTTAGCTCAATCGGTTGAAGATATCAGCTTCAAAATTGAGTTTCAAGATTCCCTATATATAAATTAGCAAGTATTTATATATAGGGAAGAACCGAGGAAAACACATTGTAAAAAATACAGTCACGTGTCGAGGTGAAGGGAATAACTAGTTATTTATAGAAATGACATCATTGTTTAGGGAATATTAATCCCTATTACTAAAAGCACATGAAAAAAATTAAGGATCCTATATTTTTTGGAATCGCTAATAAATCTATCAAATTTCAAGGTCTAAAGAATCAGTAACAAACCAACATGTTTTTTATGTTTGAGAAAGAGATGCGTTTTGAAATAGAGTATTAGGATTTATGAATTAGATGTTATGAATAAAGGATATTCGAATGATGAGTTGATATTAATTTAAGTTATTACAATTCCCCCTCCCCCTCCGCAAGACGCGTGTGTGTGCCAGGGCCCTTGGAACACACCCGTATCCTACAGAGATAGTAAATTTAAAATTAAATTCATTCATAAATATGGAAAATTTCCCGTCACCTAAGCATTAACAGAAAAATATTCGAAAGTATGTAAAAATACAGTTTCAAGATGTGCAAAAATATTGAAACAACTACCCACTACCTTATTAACTTTAAATATGAATTCACAAAAATAAATTTCTAAAATACAGGAAATAATTTCTTTAAAATATATCTTAAATTGTATTCAAGAGCACCTAGGGTGAAAACAGGCTGAAAAGGAAACAAATTAAGAGATTGACATACTCCTTGAGCAATCATTAAGACAAGTTTTACTTCTTATTGTGTATATAGCTTCACAATAACTCCAAAAACAAATTTCCGAAGGCTGGAAATTGCAAGTCAACCAAAAAGAATTTTTTATTTTACTATTTATAACTTATTTTTATTTATAATATATTTATATCTGACAAAAGGTACAAGTTTGGAGGCAATAGTATTTTGACAGTCAAAGGTGTACTTCCTTTGAGGTACTCACTATGCACAATCCTTACAAAACCCTTCTTATATGTGATTTCTATCTATATTTATTTTCATCCATATTTCTATATTCTCCTCAGTATCTCATTTCTTCTAAATGTAAACATTTGCTTACTTACTTTTATTTATTTACTACTATTTTCTCAGCCTAAGTGCTCTCAAAACTAGAATCATTTTATTCATATTGAAAGCTGACCATTTTTATATCAAATCAATAGTATGATTCTAATAAAGTAAATCTTATCATAAATAAAAATTCTTAAAACCACATATATCAAATAGTATCAACAAAAAATATCAAAACTCTGGTACTCTACTTCAGTTTTCATTTTAAAAACTCTTGGAAAAAAAAACAATTCCAATATTAAACATCAAAATTCAAGAACATTAATTAGGGAGTATGCATTTTCTCTTGTATACAAAATATAGCATTAATTTTGAGTATATTAAGTCCAAAACTTCAAAAGTAAACTGAGATATCTAGAAATGTATTTTAAAATGGTAATCTATATCTATACAAATAAATAAAATTGAAGTGTCTGTTTGTAATTTCAAATTAGCAGCTTTTTACTTAATGCACTAAAAGTATAGACGGTACTCAAAACCAAAAACCAATTTTTAAAATTTTTGTCTGTCTGTCTGTCTATCTCTCTGTCTGTCTGTCTGTCTGTTTGTTCCGGCTAATCTCGGAAACGGCTGGTGCGATTTTAAAAATTCTTTCACTAATGGAAAGCTACATTAACGGGGAGTAACATAGGCTATATTTTATTCCCGTATTCTTACGGGAACGGAAACTATACGGGTGAACGTGAAACTGAATGCCAAGATGAACGCCAAATTGAAAGCCAAGCTGAGCTTATGAAGTCGTTGTTTTGGTTACTGGCGACCGATGCTCTTCATCTATACAAATAAATAAAATTGAAGTGTCTGTTTGTAATTTCAAATTAGCAGCTTTTTACTTAATGCACTAAAAGTATAGACGGTACTCATAACAAAAAACCAATTTTTAAAATTTCTGTCTGTCTGTCTGTCTGTTTGTTTGTTCCGGCTAATCTCGGAAACGCGGCTGGTGCGATTTTAAAAATTCTTTCACTAATGGAAAGCTACATTAACGGGGAGTAACATAGGCTATATTTTATTCCCGTATTCTTACGGGAACGGAAACTATACGGGTGAACGTGAAACTGAATGCCAAGATGAACGCCAAATTGAAAGCCAAGCTGAGCTAATGAAGTCGTTGTTTTGGTTACTGGCGACCGATGCTCTTCATGAGACATAATAGTGTTACGCGCACATGATAATACGCTGACACGTGCCATATTTTTTTTTATGATAGTTATCTCACTGTTCAGTTAAGTAGAGCATCGGCTGTTTCGTATGCACTTTTAAAAATAATAAATCAAGGCTACATAAGCAAAAAGCAATGCAAGAAACAAAAAATTGATAAGTTTTTTGGTTAGTTTTAATCCTTTCTTTTTTTTTATTTACATTTTTAGTCACATTTAAACAATAGTTATTATTTGCTTAATATTTATATTGTAATCGAAGAATAATATTTTTCAAGGTATCTTTCATTTTTCTACCTCTCTGTTTTTCTTAAGTCAAATTGTTCTTAATTTCTTAATTAGGAGTTTCTTTAATGTGGCGTTGCGGGGGCTCAAGTGGCGTTATAGATAATTATCCCCATTTTTAAACTATTAGACGTACAGTCTTGAAATTTGATAAGCAGATTCCTTTCGTAAAGTAGAGAACCGCTACAAAATGGGTTTCGCGAATATGAACTACTAAGTTTAATGTCGGGAGATTAAGAGGCGTAATTGATAAATATTTCCATTTTAAACTATTTGATCATCCTGCTTGAAAATTGGTAGGCATGTTCCTTTCATGAAATAGAGTTCCTCTAACAAAGAGTAAAACGAACATTGACCCCGAAGGAGGGTTGCGAGGGGTCAAGAGGAGTTACAGAAAAAAATTCCTGTTTTTAATTGTTAAACCCATATACTTGAAATTTGTTAAGCATGTTTCTTTTGTTGAATTGGGATCCACTAAGAATGTATTTTAAGCAAATCAAGTTCTGGGGGGGTGCAGGGGATTCCTGGGACGTATTGACAAAAAAAATTACTTTTTTCGAACTACAAGGACTATAATAATGAAATTTGGTTTGCATTTTTCTTTTGTTGAGTTGAAATCCGCTAAGAGCGGTTATTTTGGAAAACGGCTCTCAACGGGATTACGGGGATATTGATAGTAAAACTTCTTTTTTCCTGTTAGATTTAGACTTGAAATTTGGCTTGCATGTTCAATTTACGGAGTAGAGATCCACCGAAAATTGGTTTTGCTGGAATCCACTTGGTTCTTGGGTTACGAAAGAGCAAACATCATTCTATGCTTCAATTTTAGAGATTTTTAGAAAACACAAATTAGATGAGTTCTGCCCCCTTTTTTTATCAACAGGCGACAGTTACAGGTATAAGTATATTTTTCAATACAATCGAATTCTTAATGCAGGACTTAGATATCAATAATTTATCTATACAAATACATAAAACTGAAGTGTCTGTTTGTAATTTCAAATTAGCAGCTTTTTACTTAATGCACTAAAAGTATATACGGTACTCATAACAAAAAACCAATTTTTAAAATTTTTGTCTGTCTGTCGGTCTTTCTGTCTGTCTGTCTGTTTGTTCCGGCTAATCTCGGAAACGGCTGGTGCGATTTTAAAAATTCTTTCACTAATGGAAAGCTACATTAACGGGGAGTAACATAGGCTATATTTTATTCCCGTATTCTTACAGGAACGGAAACTATACGGGTGAACGTGAAACTGAATGCCAAGATGAACGCCAAATTGAACGCCAAGCTGAGCTAATGAAGTCGTTGTTTTGGTTACTGGCAACCGATGCTCTTCATGAGACATAATAGTGTTACACGCACGTGATAATACGCTGACACGTGCCATAATTTTTTTTATGATAGTTATCTCACTGTTCAGTTAAGTAGAGCATCGGCTGTTTCGGATGCACTTTTAAAAATAATAAATCAAGGTTTCATAAGCAAAAAGCAATGCAAGAAACAAAAAATTGATAAGTTTTACGGTTAGTCTTTTTTTTTTATTTACATTTTTAGTCACATTTAAACAATAGTTATTATAATCCCAATCTATATCTATACAGATAAATAAAATTGAAGTGTCTGTTTGTAATTTCAAATTAGCAGCAATTGTTTGCGGGGGCGGGGGTTTAAGAGGCGTTAGAAATTCCGATTTTGAAGTTATTAGACGTACAGTCTTGAAACTTTGTAAGTAGATTCCTCTCATAGGGTAGAGATACGCTACAAAATGGGTTTCGTGAAAATTGCCCTGAAGTGGCGTTGCGGGACTTAAGGGGCGTTATAGATAATTATTTCCATTTTTAAACTATTAGTCGCACAGTCTTTATATTTGATAAGTAGATTTCTTTTATAGAGTAGAGATCAGCCATAAGAAGGTTTTGTGAAAACAGACCTCTAAATGGCGTTGCGGGGGATTTAGTGGCGTACTAGATAAATATTTTCGTTTTTAAACTACTTCACCTCCCTGCTTGAAATTTGGTAGGAATGTTTCTTTCATGGAGTAAATATCCGCTACAAAACAGGTTTGGGAAAAATTTACCCCAAGGGGTGTTGCGAGGGGTTAAGGGCAGATATAAATAATTATTTCTATTTTTAAACTATTCGACGCACAGTCTTGGAATTTGGTAAGCAGATTCCTCTCATAGGATAGAGATACACTACAAAATGTGTTTTTTTAAAATTGACCCCTAGGTGGCATTGCGGGGGTTGAAGAGGCGTTATTGATAATTTTTTTTTGCATTTTTAATTTATTGGACGCATAGTCTTCAAATTTTGCTAAGCAGATTCCTTTCATAGAGTGCAATTCCCCTACAAAATGGGTTTTGTGAAAACAGACCCTGAAGTGGCGTTGCGGGGGCTCAAGTGGCGTTATAGACAATTATTCCCAGTTTTAAACTATGATACGTACAGTCTTGAAATTTGGTAAGCAGATTTCTTTCGTAAAGTAGAGAACCGCTACAAAATGGGTTTCGCGAATATCAACTACTAAGTTTAATTTCGAGAGATTAAGAGGCGTAATCGATAAATATTTCCATTTGTAAACTATTTGATCATCCTGCTTGAAAATTGGTAGGCATGTTCCTTTCATGGAATATAGTTCCTCTAACAAAGAGTAAAACGAAAATTGACCCCCAAGGAGGGTTGCGAGGGGTCAGGAGGAGTTACAGAAAAAAATTCCTGTTTTTAATTGTTAGACCCATATACTTGAAATTTGTTAAGCATGTTTCTTTTGTTGAATAGGGATCCACTAAGAATGTATTTTAAGCAAATCAAGTTCTGGGGGGGGTGCAGGGGGTTACTTGGACGTATTGACAAAAAAATTACTTTTTTCGAGCTACAAGGACTATAATAATGAAATTTAGTTTGCATTTTTCTTTTGTTGAGTTGAAATCCGCTAAGAGCGGTTATTTTGAAAAACGGCTCTCAACGAGATTACTTTATTGATAGTAAAACTTTTGTTTTTTTTTCTGTTAGATTTAGACTTGAAATTTGGCTTGCATGTTCAATTTACGGAGTAGAGATCCACCGAAAATTGGTTTTGCGGGAATCCACTTGGTTTTTGGGTTACGAAAGAGCAAACACCATTCTATGCTTCAATTTTAGAGATTTTTAGAAAACACAAATTAGATGAGTTCTGCCCCCTTTTTCTTATCAACAGGCGACAGTTACAGGTATAAGTATATTTTTCAATACAATCGAATTCTTAATGCAGGACTTAGATATCAATAATTTATACATATATATAAGCAGTAAAAATTTTTAAAACATCATGAAATTCCCAGCGAAGCGGGCGGGTAACAGCTAGTACATATATATAAGCAGTAAAAATTTATAAACATCATGAAATTCCCAGCGAAGCGGGCGGGTAACAGCTAGTAAATAAATAAAATTGAAGTGTCTGTTTGTAATTTCAAATTAGCAGTTTGTTACTAAATGCATTTAAAGGTATTTACGGTACTTATATCAAAAAATCAATTTTTAAAATTTTTGTCTGTTTGTCTGTCTGTCTGTTTGTTCCGGCTAATCTCGGAAACGGCTGGTGCGATTTTAAAAATTCTTTCACTAACGGAAAGCTACATTAATGCGGAGTAACATAGGCTATATTTTATTCCCGTATCCTTACGGGAACGGAAACTATAAGGGTGAACATGAAACTGAATGCCAAGATGAACGCCAAATTCAACGCCAAGCTGAGCTAATGAAGTCGTTGTTTTGGTTACTGGCGACCGATGCTCTTCATGAGACATAACACTGTTACGCGCACATGATAATACGCTGACACGTGCCATATTTTTTTTTATGTTAGTTTTATCTCCCTGTTCAGTTAAGTAGAGCATCGGCTGTTTCGGATGCACTTTTAAAAATAATAAATCAAGGCTTCATAAGCAAAAAGCAATGCAAGAAACAAAAAATTGATAAGTTTTACGGTTAGTTGTAATCCTTTTTTTTTTTTTTTTACATTTTTTAGTCACATTTAAACAATAGTTATTATAATCCCAATCTATATAAATAAATAAAATTGAAGTGTCTGTTTATAATTTCAAATTAGCAGTTTGTTACTAAATGCATTTAAAGGTATATACGGTACTTATATCAAAAAATCACTTTTTAAAATATTTGTCTGTCTGTCTGTCTGTCAGTCAGGGGGTTACTGGGGCGTACTGACAAAAAAATTCCTTCTTTCGAAATACAAAGATTATAATAATGAAATTTGGTTCACATTTTTCTTTTTTTGAATTGAAATCCTCCAAGAACGGTTATTTTGGAAAACGATTCTCAACAGGATTACGGGGGGTATTGATAGTAAAAATTTCGTTTTTTCCCCGTTAAATTTGGCTTGCATGTTTATTTTACAGAGTAGAGATCCACCGAAAATTGGTTTTGCGGGAATCCACCTCATTGTAGTGTTACGAAAATGCAAACATCATTCTATACTTCAATTTCAGAGATTTTTAGAAAATACAAATAAGACGAGTTCTGCCCCTTTATTTTATCAAGAGGCGACAGTTACAGGTATAAGTATGTTTTTCAATACAATCGAACTCTTAATGATAGGACTTAGATATTAATAGTTGATATATATAACATCATGAAATACCCAGCGAAGCCGGTGGGTAACGGCTAGTTTTATAATAATAACATTCACAATAATATGTGGAGTTGACTACCCAATCAATAAATTTAAGCATAATCCAGAAATAAAGTAACTTGTTTCACATACATTGAAAAACATTATAATAAACCATAATAACAGTACAATGGTGGTAGGGACCAAAGAATAATAATAAAAAAAAATAAACGGGGGTAAGACCCATATAATTGAAAAGAAACTCTGGGGTAGAAAATTTGCTGGGGTAAAACCAGGCTTTAAATTTAAAAAATTATATTGGTACCCCTACCCCATTTCACATGGAAAACTTTAAAACATAAATTTCTTCAAAATATCTAAACCATAAATTTTATCAACATCAGAATCTGGATCGTAGTGGATTGGTAGAGATAGCATTTTAAAATTTAGATTTGTTTGCAAATTATCATCAGGCATATCAATTATAAAATCTTTCATGATCATCTTTTAATAAGGTGAACATCAATAAGGGTGTTCATTTTTATATATAAGATTTAAATAACACTCGAGTAATTTAAATATTAACATTTCTTAAAACTCTTAACACCATAAAAAATACCAAAATTTTAGTACCAATGTCAATTTCCATATTTAGCTAGCAATTATAAAAACACTACATAATTATCAAACTTCTCATATTAAATATCAAAATCAAGTTTCAAAAATAATCATTTTTGCAATGCAATTAATAACAATGCAATTTTTAAAACCAAAACAAATCATAGTGAAAATATAAAAACATTTCAAATATGGGCTACCAAACAAAAAAATGCAATTTAAAATTTTGTCTTGAGCCGTCACCAGTCCCTGGATGACCCGCAATCATCAGCAACTACCATTGCGTAAGAAAAATAATTTTAAATCACTGAAAATGGTGCAAAAATTATGCATAGGCAAACTTCATTAAACTTTTAGATTTTAAAGCATATTTTCATGAATTGGGATTCTCCTGTATTTTCGTGGATCATAGTGGATGGAAACCGCGTTGAAGAGGAATTCTCCAATATTTTCCCGGAACCTTCCATGGTAGTGTAGTACTGCCGATGGTCTGCTCTTTCAACTAGAACAGGTGTCTCCAAACCTTCCAGCCTTAGGGCCATACTGATTACTCCAGTAAGTTCCGAGGGCCAAAACCATATTATCATTGTTGCCGGTGGTAAAAAGTGAAATAGTCCACTGATGGGAAAAAAAGTACGCAACGTTTAAAAAAGGCTGCAAATATCGGACTGAAGTCCGAAAAACGGCAACACTGCCTATTATTAATTTTCCTGTCATTATCTGTAATTTCTAGATTAGTCGTAGAGTACAAGCCATGAGGAGTAACGTGACACGACATCTGGTGGACACAAGCGGAAATAGGTAGTACCTTCTATCGCTAACAGATGGCGCTAATAGCACGTACAGAATAATCTCGTTGGTTCGAGAAAGTTCTGGTGTCTTCCACTCACTTCTAGATGGCAGTAATTGGAATATATAAGAAGGCTAGTGGCGCAACCACAAGTCAGTTCCTATGACACTGTTGTGAAATAAAATAGTGCGTACCTCCTTAAAACGTGTTTGTGCGTGTTTAAGTTTAAGACATCTTTGTAACAGTATTTTGATTTGAATTGTTGCTTTTGTGTGTGATTTAGTAGTATGGAAAAGAAGCGAAAAATTGATAGTGAATGCAGAAAATTCAAAGATCAGTGGAACATTCAGTATTTTGTAATCGAGTCCAGTAACAAGGCACTATGTTTGATTTGCAATGAAAGCATAGCCGTTCTCAAGGAATATAACATTAAACGTCATTATGAAACAAAACATTTTCAAAATTACTCAAAATATACAGGAAGTTTGCGGACAGAAAAATTCGAAGCTATGAAGCGCGGATTGAAATCGCAGCAATCTTCATTTACAAAACTCAAAACTGAACAAGAGGCTGCAACTCGTGCCAGCTTTCGTGTGGCTCTTGAAATTGCAAAACGTGGAAAACCATTCACCGATGGAGAAATGATCAAAGAATGCATAATTGCAGTAGCCGAAGAAATGTGCCCTGAAAAGGTAAATTTATTAAAAACTGTCAGTATGTCAGCAAACACTGTGGCTCGAAGGGTATAAAACATCGCTGAAAATATATCCTCTCAACTGTTCGACAAAAATGGACATGTTGAGTGGTTTTCTTTGGCCTTGGATGAGTCAACGGATGTGTCAGATACTGCTCAGGTGTTGCTTTATATTCGAGGAGTAGATAAAAGCTATGAAGTGCATGAAGAACTTCTGAAGATTTTTCAGAATCCTTTTGATACTGACATTGAAATCCTAGCCCCGGAACTTCAAATGGAAATGATTGATCTACAGTGCAATGATATAATTAAGAACAAATATCAAAACTCATCTTTGTTGGAATTTTATAAGAGTCTTCCACTGACACAATTTGATAATTTGCATAAATTTGTTCGTGGGCTGTTTTCTGTTTTTGGTACTACTTATTTGTGTGAGAAGACCTTCTCCAAAATGAAGTACACAAAAAATATTTACATATCTAAATTAACTGATGAGCATCTTAAATCTCTTTTAATAATTGGTACAAGAAAAATTAGTCCACAACTACAAACTATTGTCAGTGGAAAATCTCAATTACATAAATCTCATTAGTATTTTATATTGTCATTATGCTTGTTATAAGTTATGTTTTTATTTAAAATGTATAAAATGTTAGTTGGATTCATTTCAACAATTTGTTAGTTATTATATACTGAACTTAAATTTTCTGCATATTATACATGTCTTTACTCATTACAATTCTGTGTTTCTTTATCCAACTTATCACAAAAACAATAACAATAAGCCTACAACAATGTTATGAGTAGTTAGACCATGACCATATCAATGTAGATGTCATATTAATAATTATTCAACATAAAATTAGAATACTTCAGTAAACTAAATTTAATTTGCTATAAAAAATATGTTCTCTAAAAGGAGTTTTCAAGTATGCTAGCTCTCCGCGGGCCGTAGTTTGGAGACCCCTGTACTAGAACAACTCTTCAAGAACTTTACATTGACATTTTGTTTCCACGGTAGGAAATCCTACCGACTTTACTGCAATACATTTACAGTAGGAAAATTTTCCTTTAAATTAGTAGTAATGAAATGGTTGTGGCCGAAAAATTAAAAAGAGGCTTGTTCGTGTGATCACATCGTTTATTTGAGTATGCTTCTCATACTCAGCCAAAAATACAAGAGAGGGATTATTAAATTAGCAAGTATTTATATATATATTGGGAAGAACCGGGGAAAACACATTGTAAAAAATACAGTCACGTGTCGAGGTGAAGGGGGAATAACTAGTTATTAATAGACATGACATCATTGTTTAGGGAATATTAATCCCTATTACTAAAAGCGCAAGAAAAAAATTAAGGATCCTATATTTCTTGGAATTGCTAATAAATCTATCAAATTTCAAGGTCTAAAGAATCAGTAACAAACCAACATCTTTTTAATGCTTGAGAAAGAGATGCGTTTCCAAATAGAGTATTAGGATTTATGAATTAGATGTTATGAATAAAGGATATTCCAATTATGAGTCGATATTAATTTAAGTTATTACACACACACACACACACACACACACATATATATATATATATATATATAAAATTCTCGTGTCACAGTGTTTGTAACCAAACTCCTCCGAAACGGTGTGGCCGATTCTTATGAAATTTTGTGCGTATATTCAGTAGGTCTGAGAAAAGGACGTAAACTATTTTTCATTCCGATATTGTAATTAGTTAAAAAGATAATTAAAAACCTTAAAACGCTTAATTGTCTTAACCCTGCGCGTTATTTTTCCCGCCTAGCGTCGTGAATGAACAGAGGGTGAAATTTTTCGGTATTCTCGACGTTATTTAAACAGCCATCCGATTTTTGTTCTTTAAATCAGACAAAAAATAATTACAGAATCAAAGATCATTTCTTTCTTCACGATACAGTATAATTTTTTTTGCAAAATAATAATATTTTCAGTTTTTTAAGATTTTTTTTAAAAAAATAGTTAAAATTGATGCGTTTTTATGAAAATTATTTCGAAATCGTTGCGTATGAATTTATTTTCGTATTATGAAAACGATATTCTACACTAAATAACTTCAAGCCTTTTTCTTTTAGAACCAGTCATTTAAAAAACAAAATACCCAAAACTTTTTTTTAAAGATATGTCGAAATTTTTAACTTAACATTGAATAACTTCGTTATTTATTAAGATTATCATACGAAACTTTTGTTGCGTTTGTAGAAAAATGTTATCAAACTTCTGTGGGAAGATTGAAAAAATTGATAAAAAATAACGGATTTAAAATTTTTTTTTTTGTGATTTTCGTAAAATAACGTTATTGCAAGAAATAATCTAAACAGTATTTTTTGTACAATTTTTTATTTAAAAGTCCTTTGTTTTCGAAATTAATGTGTGGAGTTTGAAAGCATTAACTTAAAAATTAAGCCCTAAAAATAAAAACTTTAATAAAAAATACACAATTTTACAGTTTGCTATGCCTTGGCGTCGAAAAATGGTTTCGCGCCAAATAGCTTTCAACTGTTTCACCTGAAACTTCACATCTAACTCAAGGGTTACACCAAAAAGTTCTGACTTAAACATGCGGAAATCAGCAAATTTGGCGAGTGAAAAAGTTATTTTTGCTTCAATTTTCATAATTTTTTCGTTATATAATTTTCAAAATTAAATCATTATTGATGTCAGATTAAGATGAAAGAATGTATTCAATACATTTCTGAGATTCATTTAAAATATTTATCTGTATCAAATCAGTGATTTAAAAAACAAAAAAACCAAAAACTTTTTTGAACAAATTTTAATAAAACACTCAAAATACTTAAATCAATAGTTTAATGATTTCTTCTTTAAAAAAGATAATTGCTTGAAACTTTATTCCCATGTGTCGAACATTTCAAAAAATCCTCACAATTTTACTTCAAGATTTAAAATAGTAGTGAAATTTTGTAATTTGAAAAATTTCTACTTTTCTGTCTTTTTTCAACATACAACTATTTTTAAAAAGGCTACATTTTCGTTTCCGAGGGCTAAAAAACTGCAACGAAAGAATTGGAAAGTGGGTAAGTGATTTATAAATTCGCACTGTTCACCTACTCGAGAGTTTTTGGCGAAGGACTTCGAAATTTTAAGCCACGGTCAAGTGATGAGGACGACACCTGAGCCTTTCACCCATCTCTCCTAATTACCACACCAACTTAAGAACAAATTTCGAAAAAGGGAGTTTTTATGACATAGTTAAAGAAATCACTCACATCGCGCGCATATACACACACACATAAGTGCAATCGTCCTAAGGGAAACAGGAAATTCCCATGGGGATGAAGTTATTCACTCGGTAAAAGCCCGTGCAACCTCGGGGTAAGCAGAGAGGAAAGAAACAAAGAAGTCAAAGTAATTTCGAAAAATAATATTGGAAGTGCTGATTTTGTCAAGAGAAGGGAAAATGTTAAACGAGAAAGCCATGAAACGCACTCATGGGCCATGCACTCACATCGTACGTGTCACACCCACACAGAAGTGCTGGCGTCAGAAATAAAGGAGGAAATTAACATGGGGATTAAGTTATACCCTCGGTAAAAGCCCGTGCAACGCCGGGCTGGGTCAGCTAGTATATATATATATATATATTAACAGTATATATTTATAAGATATCATGAAATATACCTAGCAAAGCAGGTGGGTAGCGACTAGTATATATATATAGCTTCTACCGAATTATCAATTTTGGAGAGTACTGTCATCAACTGAACATATTGAGTAAATAACTTAAATAATAAAAAACAGAATTTATAAATAGAAAAATTACATAATTTTACTGAGATAAATGGGGGACTACAGATAAGTTTGGTAACTCACGGAAAGCTTTTACAGTTTTAAGGGGATGTACCTCTACACCCACCATATTACCCAGATCTGGCAATTTAGGATTATTTATTGTTCGGTTCCCTTCAAAATATTTAGGTGGAAAAGCCTTTACTTTAAATGCATGGAAATACTAAGCATAATCTTTGCTTAGAAATGCAGGGATTTGCTTTTGCCAGCAAAAACAAGAAGCTTTGTGAGTGGAGAATATTGTTATTTCCAAAAAGATGACAAAATGTATTGAAACAAAATGTGAAATAATACAATTGATAAAAATATTCGCACTCTATAAAAAAATCATCTTTCATTTTCACCAAAAAAATAAACCGAAATTACCCTCCGAACAGCCCAATACTTTGATAACTTCCTTATCATTTTTAATTTTTAGTTGCTATAAAACCCTCCTTTGATTGAAGAATGTGAATATCAGTTCCTTTGTGAGAGTATTGAAAATTTTAATGAAATCCATTGGTGTTCAAAATTAAGAGAATTTAATTATGTAGCAGAATTTCTATAAAGATACTTACTGAATTTATGTTTTAAATGACGTAAACATTTCATTTTGGTGGCACGAACATACACTCGACTGAGGGCTGTGCATTTATAAAAAAAAATATGCTATGTGTACATTTAAGTGCCGTGTTTCGTTTATTCTCCGACATTCATAGTGATATTTTCGGTATTATTTAATGAAATTTAACGGTTCAAATAACAAACCACTATTTAGGGGGTAATAAATCCTTGTCGAGAGACGACATTGAGCTAGTACCTTTCTCCCCAAACTTCCACGCTACGCTCTGGCGAAGCACAGTCATAACTGGCTCTTGCGTTTATTAACGCTCATTATTCCTCACTCACTGCACTGAAAAAATTTGTTGTTTAATTTTTAGTTTGATTCCTTAATGGCTCATTACATTCTAACCTAATTAATCAAGCTAAAGCACATTGGAGAGAGAGAGATAGCACCCATAAATAAATTTAAACTCGCGCTGTGTGTGTGTTTATTAATAAATCTGAAATTTCTTGTTTAATTCCCGTTTCACCTTGATGCAACACGTTGAGTAATCATAACACAAGGTTTACGGAACCCGTCGTTTTTGGCGGATTTATTGAGCATAATTACAGTGGTTGTGGTAGTTAGTGGTTATGGTCACGAACTCGTGGCCGGAGTGTCATAGGTTTGCGCCCTAGAGCCACTGAAGATCCACCAGGTAAAGGGGCTGATGCTCGTTATATCTGTCTTAGCTCAATGTCCTCCCGTTGCTGTGGAGTGCCAACTCAGGAGTTGTCCTTGTCACTAAACCGAGGTTCAAAACTACGAGGTCCAGTAGTCCTCTTTAGAATGTGACGTAAAAACACTCTCTACCAATAAGTATTTAAACACCCATGCAAATGAAGATATTTATGGCCTTGATCCACATCACGCCTTCTGCACTGAAATATCGTGTAGGGAACATCAGTGACATGCAAGATGCCACGAAATTCAGAGAGATGTCTGATTTCGAGAAGGGCGTTGCTGTCAGATGTCATAGAAATTTCCGGTCCTTAAGGGTCATTTCTAATGAGTTGATCAATCCCAAATCATCAGTGGCTTTTGTGATTAAAAAGTGGAAGGTGATTGTCGAAATGCACCAAACCGATAATCCACGCACACCGGAAGTTCTAATGAGCACCTAGGACTGTTATTTCGATAAATACCATCCTCAAAGAAGCACTTTTACTTGGTTTCCATGGTCGTCCCACCACCCATAAGCCTTTGATTACAAAATCCAACGACGCTGCTCGATTAAGGTGGTGCGAGACCCTTCGAAACTGGACCATTGATGAGTGGGAACGGGCTCTCTAGAGTAATGAATCAAAATTCAATCTCTACCAGTCGGATGGCAGAATCTGGATTTGACGTATGCTTGGAGAACGCATTTTAGCAGAACATTGTACCTACAGTAAAGTTCAGTGGATGTGAAATTATGGTCTGGGATGTTTCACATGTTATAGATTGGAACTCTTGATCCCAATTCATGGTAACCCAGATTCCTACTCCAGGATTACAACGCCACTTGAGATGGATGGATTAGTGTGTAATAATGGCCTTCCCACAGTTCTGATTTGAATCCTATAGAAAGGGATGAGTTGGATTGAAGAATTATTGGTGCAGCAAACGTTCAAAATCGGTGGAAGAACTTGCATGTCTTCTCGAAACCCGTGTGGAAGAAAATGCCACTGCCCATCATCCAAAGGAAAACATGCCTCAGGTGGTTAAAATTGTAATTGCCTCAGGTGGAGTCTGTACCATGAATAAATTTTGTTTCACAGCTGTCCAGAGTGACTTATCGTTAGATAGTGAGCAACTCTCACTCGTTGAGCATAATCATTACCCTTACATTTATTGGTGAATATTTACGCAAACTCATTTGCCCCTCAGTTCTGTGCTTTCAGAATTATGCGTGATGTATCTACGTCAAAACGACGGATAAGCTAGTTTCATAATTTATAGTAATTAACCGGATTTTTTTATGATTTTATTTTTCTGGAGACTAACGTAAAAGTTAGAATGTCGACGCTAAATACGTAAAAATCATAACTCAAGGCTTATCTTTTAATGATTTAAAACGCAATATGAACATACAATATGCAGATAACGAAATATATCCGTGTAAAAAAAACACTTGGAATTAAATAGTAAGCGGTTATATAATTTTGTATTTATACATTCTAACTGGTTTAACTAATTTATATTAAGTTTATTTAGACTGTAATTGTTTTGAACTTAAATTTATTTTGAAGGAAGTTTTCTTAAAGGAAATATGTTCTTTTCCGCACCATTTTCTATTTGTATACTTATCATTGGACGGGTGTCCGTACAATGCATACCTATCCATAATGATAGAAAAACAAACGTGTTCTTAATCCTAGTTTTAACAAGTTTTAATGGCTCTTAAAAATATCTTGTTCTGCTTACAATTTTTATCCATATATTCTTAGACAGCAATGACACCGCAGCGGAATGTTTTATTGTGGATTTTTTTACTGGCGGAATTTTCGCTTACCGGATTTCGGAAACAAGTTGGAACGCTTCATTGTTTCATAAATCACAGTTGAATAAGAAGAGTTAATTGCCTGCCTCTGAAATTTGTGACGTATGTACGAAGAACTTTACAACCAGTAGTAAATATGCATTTCAGTTTCTTAGATAAAAACCATTGTACGAGGAAAAAATAAATCTTAAATGTATGTTCTAACTTTTATTTAAATCTTTGTTGACTTGACGTGTTGGGGTTGTCTGTTAAATGCTCGGTGAATAGAAGGTGTATTTAACTTCATTTCCGCTTGCAGCTGTAGTTGGACAGTAGAGTCTTAGTTCATATACTAATTTCTCTAAAAGAATGCCTTGGAAAAGGATTAAGTGTTATTTGTCGTCCGTGAGTGAAAAAAATAGCGTATTGGTGTTCAAAATAATCTCCGATCTTACATGGCGTGATGAAAAAACTTAAAGAGATTCACGATGGGCGGTTGCAAATAAAAAACCTAGTTTAAAGATTGATTCAAAGAGCTCCATCACTTGGTGTCCTCATTTTCTATAATGTTTTTAGTCCTACTGCACCCCTTTGACATGAAGAATAAGGTGTTATTCTCTAAAATAAAGAGGAGCATTGCCAATTACTTTAGAGAAGTCCGCCTCCATTTCTCTTTGAGGTGAAGTCTTATCGAGGTGCCAGGGCTCTCTTCTCAGCCTAGTGCGATATAACCTGCTAAATTTTCTTTTTAACTCTTATAGAACCGATATTTCATTTGGGAGGAATAATCGCATAATGGATGATCTCGGTCAATTAAGGAGCTGCTTCCCCTCTTAACTGCCTATGGTCAGTCTAAATTCATAAATATAAATCATTCCATTGATCGAATTATAAGATATATTTATGATTTTATATATATAAATGAAATGCACTGCGCGGAGTAGATTTTTTCTTGATTATAACATTTTTTATGTTAATGTAGTCATGGCATACTTGAGAAGACTTGTTACTTTTTATTGAGCAGGACATTTCAAGCAGTAACACAAAAACCCTAATATCTAAAACACAAAATCAAAGAGGCGAAAGCAAGCAGTGACCATTACATGCTGAAGGCGAGCAGACAAAAAAAGAGAGAGACACAAAGCGCTCTTTGTTTGTATACTGGTGGTAAAAATCGAGACTCCTTTCTAACGGGAGTTGGAAACGGGCGGGACTCCTTTCTTTTAGTTGGAAACGGACGGGAGCGAGTTTTCTGATGCAATGTTACTATTCTATTAAGATAAATGCGTTAGTCTTGAACAGAGAATTAAAAAATATTCAAAAGATGTTAATTAAAAGGATACTAGAGAGAATTATTACACATATGTATCATAAGTTAATATATTTTCTGCCGGTATTTGTATATAGTCCTTCCTTTTTGATACGTGCATTGAATCCCCCCACTTTCTGCATATGTTTAACAATGTAAGTTATATACATTGTTGTATAAGTATGTCCAGGCATTTTTTAAATTTTTTTTCTGTAAATATATTTTGATGTTGCAAATTAGTGTCAAATAATAAATTTCACTTAATACCCTTTTAAAATTACAGCTTTCAGAGAGCTGGTTGCTCTTTAGAGACCGGCTTCATAGGACGGTTGTTGAATAAACTTGATATTCCATGGGGCAACAAAAACAAATTACTCGGCAATATTCTTATATTTTTCAGACGAAAGTAACAATTTTTTCTTCCTCCCTTACTTTTTGCTCAATAGCATCGTTGTCTCTTTCATTGTCTGACGACACATGATATCCTGTGACAATCCCTTCTTGAGCAGAGTAGTTTCTCTTCAAAACAAGCCGTCTTCTAAAGGTTAAAGATGATTCGTTTTCACTCACAAAATGGAAATCAATCTTCTACAAGAATATTGTGAATTGGTTCTGAAATAAAAATGCTAAGACAAATAAGTTTTTTAGACTTGAATTCTATGGGGCTATAATGTGATTTATTACATTTCGAAATGGACTTATTTTCCTTTTGTAATCGATTACAAAACGTGTTCAAAGATTTCAGAATGTTCTTGAATACGCAATCAATATTGCCTTGAAGAGAAATGACATACTTCACTCGATTTTAATATTGTCTTAGAGTACTCCTTGTCGTAAATAGGGTTGTAGACTCTTACACAGTCACACACAGTAGGGTTATTTAAGATCTAAAATCGCGATTTTTATGGTTTGAAAAGTTGGATTTCTGCTTCTACGAAAGAGCATCGTGTGAAATAATTATAGCTTGGATGAGTTTTAGAATCCTCAAAATTCACCGTCGCACATTGAGTGAAGCATCCACTCGATCATCGTCGTGTGTGGCTCAAAATAGCGACATATTTTGTTAATAATCCGTTCTGTTTGTTACAATGCAAACTATAATGGTGTGTCAATTTGAAAGGCCAAATCTAGTATCACTTTCACTTACTTGATCATGGTTCAAAAATATCGCCAAAATAATCAATAGTGTGTGACTTCTAAGTGTGACGTTGCTAAACAATAAATCAATCTATAACATTTTTAGTCAATTTCTTCGTAAAATAAGCTTGTTTCCATTTTATTTTCTGATGTGCGAAACTCCAATATTTTAATTCCCTTTTCCTGATTGCTGTCATAAATTTTTAATGGAGAGCCTTTTCTAAAAGCAGTATTTTTATATTTTGTCTGAAAGCAATATACTTTTTAAAGAGCATATATGGCATTGTAATTTTTGTCATAATATATTTGTTTTTCTTCTTCCAGCCTTTCCACGTCATCACTGATGTCCAAATGAGAACAATTTTGATGTAACAAAGCACAGAGTCTAGTCAGTCATCGGCACGAAATGGTTCTGAGTCATGAAACACATCCCAATCGTCCGCACAGGCTACTTTCTCGGCTGTGTCCTTCTAGTCACCATCTGTTACTCATGGATAATGGTTAATAACATTTTCATTCGATCGGTGGTACAGCTTCAAAAATCGCAAAATGGCAGCCAGGGACAACAGAATTCATTTCTAATTAAAGACAGAGTTGCAGAAGAGCTTTATGGCTATGCGCAAAATGAACGCGTGTCGAATCGAATGAAGCTCGTTCTGCTTTGGAGCTCTTTGTTCAATGGATTAGAATTCCTGAAAACGGGGCAAAATTCTTTCAACCATTCTTCCTGTTCGGAAAAAAAGTGCGAGATCACTTCTGACCGCCGTCGTCTCATGGAAAGCGATGCCGTGTTGTTTCACTTGAGAACTGTGTCCATGACCGATATTCCGAGAAGTCGCGCTTCCCACCAAAAGTGGATATTCTTTAGTCTGGAAGCTCCTCCTTATTCCCATTTTCATGGATTTTCTTTCATGAATGACATGTTCAATTGGACCATGACTTACAGAAGCGATTCAGACATCGTGCTGCCCTATGGGAGGGTGATTCGAAACGATGAAAGTGCAAACAGACTGGATAACCTCTATTCACTTTGGCAGCAAAAGAGAAAAATGGCGACTTGGATGGTAAGTCACTGCGATACGGACAGCGCCAGAGAAGGTTACATTAAGGCAATGGAGAAATTCATGGAAGTCGTTACGTTCGGTGAATGTGGTGTCGCCGTGTGTCCTGTTAACAAAACCGAAGAATGTCTCAATAACTTTTCAAAGAAATTTTTCTTTTACCTGGCTTTTGAGAACGCCATTTGCGATGACTATGTTACGGAAAAGTTTTTCAGGACACTGAAATACGACATGATTCTAGTGGTATTTGGTGGTGGCAAATATTCCAAAATATCTCCACCCGGTTCTTATATTGATGCTATGGAATTTAGTTCTCCGAAAGAACTGTCTATTTATTTGTACAAAGTGGCAGCGAACTTCACTCTGTATGCTCAGTACTTTAAGTGGAAACTTGACGGGTACGACATCCGTGATGTTCCAGATCCTTGTATGTTGTGCGAAAAGCTTCATTCGAATTCCTTTCGTCTGTATTCTGTGTACCATGACATCCGAAAATGGTGGGTGGCAGGCTCTCACTGTCGTAAATGGGAAATGACCTAACGAATGAAAATCTATCTTTAAAATCTTTAAAGATAAATTAAAGTGAAAATCTATCTATATATAAAAAGTGATTCTGTTGTTGCTAGACATTGTACTTTTTAAAATATTCACTATTGATACAATTTAAAACTGAAGATTTAAATGCTTTTTTAAAAAATATTGTAATTTTGGTGCTTATTTTATATACGAGTGCTGTGCTTACTAAGTTGTTAATGTTCGCCAAAATGGGAGATAACATTATACAATAGGGTTACCTTGATATTTTCATCATGTGGTCATGTGGTTGCTATGGGGATGACGTATGTTATAGTTAATTTTTATTGCAGTTTTTTCGCGGTAACTCAATTAATTTCAGACGATTTTTAATTCGATTTCTTTAACCATTTTTATTCCAATCCTTCTTCAATTTCGCTGCTTCAGTCTTCTGTTGCGTTTTGGGCTATTTTCGAGAGAATATGGATATTTCTACTATCATTGGTGAGAACTAGGATATTTTTTAAGGAATATGAAGGCTGTGCTTTTAATTATTGTTGCAAATCGTGCATTTCCCTTTTATTTTACTTTTAAATAATGCATTTTTAAACGTTCCTTGTTCGATAAAATTCATTAAAAGAACTCGCAGTTTTTGAATTATTGCAAATTATCAGCAAGTATTAATTGATATTCATTATTAATTTTAATATATATTATGCAATTCTTTTATTTATAATAAAATATAATTAATAATAATATTATTATATAATACAATTATTGTTGCACATAATAATTTTTATTATATTATTTTATTTACTTATAATTATTATTATATTATACTTTTTATTATTTGTGTATGAGTATTATTACATAAAATAATTATAATTAAATTATATCATATGTGAATATTATTTTATATAATAATTACAATTAAATTATATCATATGATTACTATTATATACAGTTGAATCTCCATATTACAAACCTCATATTACGAATTTTTATATTTAGCGAACTTTTTCCTGGAACCAATAACATTTTGACAATTTTTTTCGTAAAATAACCTCCCAATAGTAAAGTGCATTTTCTTTATAACAAACTTTTTTTCGTGTGATTAATTTTTTTTCTCCCTATTTTTTTTAAGTATTCCTGGACATTGCAAGTTATTCGTTCAAAAATGGTAATATTTGTCTATAACGCCCCTTATGCTCTCGCAATGACCTTTCGGGTCGATTCTCAAAACACTTTTTGTAGCGAATCTCTCTACGAGACTACCAAATTTCTAGCGTGTAGATCGAATTGTTCAAAAACGAGAATATTTTTATATAATGCCCCTTAAGCCCTCGCGACACCCTTTTTTTGTAAAAACCCTTGTGTAGCAAATCTCAACTTTATAAACGGAACAGGCCTACCAAATTTCAAGGTTTTAGGTCTAATAGTTCAAAAATTGGAAAATTTATCACTAACGCCCTTTAAGACCCCGCAACACCTCTTAGGGGTCAACGTTACTAACTCAGAAACCTTCGCGGGTATGTGTCCAACCACCCTTCAAAGTTTCATAGTAATCGGATGAACAATGTAGGAAGGCATAAGAGACATACAGACACACAAACATTCATTTTTATTTAGATAGAGATTACATGCTATAATATTATTAGTATATATAAATATTATTATACTGATATTAATTATTGATTGAATTGATAATTTTCAATCCATTCCTATATTACTTAATTGAAATATATTTCAAAACAGTTCTTTAAAAGTATTTTCTTATGATTTGTTACCGCTAGGATGCCATCTTGGATTCCATATCACTCGACAACAAGCGCTGCTTGGCACGCAGCACTCTTATATCAAATTAGTTCCTCAGTTTTAAAAACGGCATGAATCTCTATACATACTATACTGTTCGAATTAATTGGGACAAATGGAAAAAAAAGTTTTTTCTAAAACACACATTTGCTTTTAATTATTACATATCTTAAATAGACTGAGAAATCTATATATTAGTGCGAAGTATGTCCTCTTTCATCAGAAATGACATCTTTAACATGTTTTGGCATTAACTCCGCTAGTGCATCGCCCTTGTTCTTAATTTTATCATAGAAGAACTACACTTGTATAGCAGTTTTTATTATCCGTTCTGTTGTCGTGCAATTCATCTTAGCTGAACGCTTCTTGAGAGTACGCCGTAAGTTCTAAAAACAATTTAGGTCTGATGAATTACCAGGCCAAACAAGTTCTTGTATTTTATTTTCTCGCATAAAAATCTGAACTGATATCGAATTGTGACAAAAAGCCAAGTTCTGTTGAAATGTTCCGTCAAATGTTATCATAAATTGAACAATCTTACCACGTAATATTTGACAGAATTTATCATGCTTTTAAGAGGAACTAAATTTCCGGTACATATTGCGGTACATATACATCATGCCTTTGTACAATTTTCTTCCGAAGGTTGTTTTATGGCCTGTTGGATATGATCTGGTAACACAGAGTTTCTTCGCCTTCGCTTTTTCTTACTGCACTTGATTTGTATCCCTGCACAAATAAATGTGTTTCATCCCGAAAAATCACCTTCCTCCAGTCCTGAACAGTCTAAGATCGGTATTTTTTGGCACATGCTAAATTTGTTCCCATCATTTTCTGAGTTAGCAATTGTTTTATCCACGAGCTTGTTGCCTTACGACTAACTTCCAGAAGGTTAGGCGTACAATTCAGGCATTCACTTCAATACTATACTCTAATAAATCCTTTCGAAGGTCTGCGCTTGCCTTCCTAGGATTTATTTTGCAATTTCTTATTAGAAATTTTATCAGCTCTTGGAGTAGTTTCCAACTTGCGCCCATATTTTTCTTTTCTTTTTAAAGAGGATGTTGCGGATTCTTGAAATATTCTTAAAATTCTTGAAGCACTAAATTTTCTCACACCAACTATATCTCTCACAGTCGTAGTGTTCGTCAAGAGCGATTATTTCCTAATATGTGGCATCAATGGTAATCGCATACCAACTTAGGCAAGAGAAATATGTTCGTTTCAATTGATTCGAACATTATGGTGAAAATGGCTGTTTGTGTACATATGACCTCGCTTCACTTCAACACCGTTCAACCGATCACAATGAAAATTGGCATGTATATGTATTTTTGTGTAAAGAAGTTTTTTGTGCTTTCCTCTTTGTTGCATCTTCCTTCCAGGTGGCACTACAGCATATCAACTTCTGCACCGTTCAGTCAATCGCCAAGTTACCGACATGATCGCCAAAAAAGATTTTCTATTATATATTCGATAAGTTGTATTTTGGTCTAGAAATATCAAGTCTGAAACGTAATTATTGGAAGTAAAATGTTCTCCTCTCTTTTCTATTCAAATTTGAAAACCAAAACTTAGCATGGAAATCGAGAATATTAAAATTTATTGATTGTCGTTTAGTAATTATTTAACAATTTTTTTTAAAAAAATGAATTTTTGAATCATTTTTGTATGGCATATGATATTTTAGCAGTCACGGTTCGACTCATTTTTTTCCCCATTTTGGTGCTCTTTGTACTAATGTTCATAATATATATACATTGGACATTTTTTTTTAAATATGTACAAATCAATATGCATAATGCAATGTTTCATTTAAATTGCAATCATAAAATAAACTCCAGACTATAAAAAAATTCCTGAAAATTCCGTTCAAAGCTACACTCTACTTTTTTTACCATTTGATACGCGATCTTTGTCTTATAGAACTGTTTTTGAGTGATATATTTTTCTTTTTTTTAAAATCTGAAGCAATAAGTAAATCTCCAAGCAGATTTCAATATTAACGTACAAAAAGTTGATCATGAATCTTCTCAGATCTCAGGAATTTATATATATATAACTCATTTTTTGGGGGGGGGGGATTTTTATTTTGTCTGAAATCGGGATACTAACCAAATTCTAAGAAATTATTTCTAGTCATTTGAGCCTTTTTTTTTTTAAATAAAAAAATGAGAAGTTTAGAAATCTTACATCAGGGAAACTACTTTTAAAGTGCTTATACGGATGATATTTATTCAAAAGTCAATACGATCATAAAATTTTCCGACACTGAAAAAGAAAAACTGGAACCTTTTTTTCGTGATGAAACTTACACAGAACCGATTTACTGTTAAAATATCCTTGTAAATATACTCCTATGTTTGTCCCCTATTTGTGCAAAAATAAATATACATAAAATATTAATTTTTTTTAAAAAAAATTAGAAAATTTGTAGTTCTATGCAGAATAATCGCAAACAAGTTCCGAAAGATTTTTCTTTTTTCAGTTGTACATAAAGGTTAATTTTAAAGACGCTATTGAGACTTATTTCCACTGTAAGAAATGCGTCTTGCTAATGAAAAAGTAATTTTCTTGTACTTTAAATTGCACTATTCTGTAGACTTGAACTTTTTTTATATCAAAATATGGCTTAATTTATGTCTTGAAATCTTATAATTAATAAGCTAAAGAATTATTTCTACAGTAAGGAAATTACTTTTATCAAATGGTGGCAAGTTGCCACGGTAGCCAACAACGTTCCCTATGCTCGCTTTACCGTTGTTCAGAATTATGTAGTAAGTCGCCCGGATCCTGCTTCCATGTACGATGATTATGATACAGTCACACACACACACACACACACACACAATTTAATGTACGCGTAATTGTTTGTTGAAGAGTTTCGTAGCTTTATGAGAGTGTTATTGGTGACGGATCTTGTAATTCTGAGCCTCGTTCTTGTGACGAGGATGACATCTGAGCTGGTTTTGGACCCCGCTCCAAACTTCCACACAAGTGCCAACGTGAGGACTTTAAGCCTAGACAGATTTAGCATGCATGCGGACCCTAAGCTATGTGACTCCTTATGCGATTTTCTCAATTTTAGTATTAAAAATATTATTATAATTTTTTAAATTTTTGTAATTTAATTTTGCATTTTATTGGTGTGTTTCTGTTATAACATTCGTATTCCAACACGTCAAGTCCCGTTGAAGTCAACATGTTTCAATACCCATCTGTCATGATTTTTGAGGTTTTTTGTATATAATCACTAACCGGCGAAAGAAGGTAAGATAAGAATCAAAAATCAGTACAACTGTAACAAGAACAATACAATATCATTCCACACTTTTTCGCCTCAAAAATTTAATCCTGAATGTTTAAAACATACGTTTCATTTCCTAGTAAATGTTATTTAAAAAATCACTTGAGGTGATTCTGTGTAATTTTGACTAATTCTCCATTCAAATTTGTATTGCACGGACAGAAACCCTGAAAGAAATATTTATTTTTCAAAATAGCGAATTTATCTCTTAAGACTGAAATTTATGTCTTTTACAAAATTTGTAACATTTTTTATTTGCATGATGTATATATTTCTAAGAATATGTTTATAAAATTATTTTTCAACTCTATGTATAGTTCTTTTAATATATATATATTTGTTTCATTTTAACATTTATAATAAAACTTATGGACTAGCATTTGTTTTTCTTATTCTCAATCCATATCACACATTATACACATTCAAAAACATCATCTTTTAAGATGTTGTTGCATCTTTTAAGAAATTTATTTCAAAACAATTTGCGTAAATTATTTCCAACAGCGTGTACAGAAAAAAAACTCAATACTAGTTTTTCAATAATACCGGAGAGCGTTTTAATTTACATGATTGAAAACAAAAAAATTAGCCCTGTTTGTTGATGAGGACGCTCAAATGTACGTAGAAATTTGGGAAGGAAAAAAATTAAAAATCATATCCTAAAAAGAAACGATGTTTAATGGTAAAATCAACTCTCTATTTTCAAAAACTTTTTTTTTTTTTTTTTTTTGCATTTAATTAAAATTTTAAAGCATTTCAAATTTTTTAATTTAGTTACATTAGAAACTGAAAGAGAAATGAAAACTCATTAGAAATATCCAACTGTAAAAGCGCCGGGTTGACAATAACGTAAACTTACAACATTTATTATTTTAACTTGCTTCATTTCTATGATATATATTTTACGCATTTTAGTTCATAAATATCTTGAATGCTACAGAAGTAAAATTAACTATTTTGTATGTATTTCTCACAAAGAAATTGATACTATATCAACAAGTAATATCATTACCTACTCACTCATATATGCACATAAAAAGGCGATATTGCGCATTAGACTTCTTTTTAATATTTCAGCTTTCTCAATTTTTTTTCAAAAATAAATTGCTGAAAGAATATCAAAAAGCCAATTTTAAAACCACAGTCAATTGACGAGATCGGGAAATGAGCTGGCACCACACTTTTTAGCTTGAAACTACACTTTTTGGAATATTTGGAATTTTGCTAAGCCGACTAAGGGACTATGTTATTTTTAGCGCGTTTTTCACGTAGTGTAAAAAAAAAGCTCTATTAGGACGCAAATTTCGTCTTCGTTCCATATTTTGTCGTACCTTTTTCTCAGCCAATAATTAAAAGTGATTTTGAAACGAGAGATATAATTTTAAAAATAATTCCGTTCTGAATTTTCAGTAGTAAAATGAACTGTGAGCCAAGTTGTTGGATTTAAAAATTTATATTTCCAAAATAAGCTAAAGAGAGAGAGCCTGTGCATGATTAATAAAACAAGTAAATATTATGTATAACAAGTAATAATATTTAATACAATAATATTTTCACTATATGTGCAGAATTAAACAGCAAAATGAACACTTGTATATAGAGTTTGTAGTATATAATTAAATTAAATTTATTTACTTTTATTATTCAAATACATATTTCAGTTTTTCATAACACATAAAAGTATTCCATATGTATTGTTACGAATTTTGTATAAAATAATGTAAATAATTTGTATTTGGATGTGAAATGCCTTTATATTACTCTATATTTATTTCATGTTAAGACTGTAATATTCACAAGCAAGCCGTCCCTTACGTTATAATGGTGATTCATTGGTAACTTGGCGAAATACTGGTGATAGAGCCAAGTTGGCATCATTTTTGGCGACCAATTTGGCCACATTGGCGAGTTCGAGACCCTCTGGATTCTTCTAGAAATTAGTAGAAAAATCCACTAACTTCACGATCTGTGGCGCAAGCGCATCTTTCGAGAAATTTAGGCCTCTGCTATAAATAGAGAGAGACTCGCCGCAACGGTCAGTCTGATTTCAACCAGCGAGTAGTGAGCATTGTTTCGATTAGCGATCAGCTCAGCTGTGCTTGTGAATAGATATTTACATACGTGTATTTTAGACACTGTTTATTGTGTCTGAGTGCTGTTGAAGGTGTGAAATCCCTCTGTTATTTATTCTGTGAATTTTGCTGCTGAATCCTGTATTTCAAGGGTTGATTTTCGACAATAAATACTCATCGCTCTTAAGGAATTGCCTTGTTATTTACGACTGATTTTGCATAAAATCCTCGAACCCCGATCTACGTAACAATTTGGCGTCAGAAGTGGGATCTTATGCCAATAACAAGAGCGATGGATGAGCAACTGAAGGCTCTGATGGAAGGCATCAATGCCTTGAAAAGCAGCATTGGAAATGTTGAAAGAAGCCAAGAAGAGACAAAGAATGAGTTAAGGAATAGAATGGAGAAAGGCCAACAAGAAATGCAGAAAAGTCAAGAAGAGACTAGAGAGAGAATGGAGAAAGGTCTGGAAAATGTGCAGAAGAGCCAAGAAGAGACCAGAAAAGGTCAAGAAGAGCTGAGAGATACTCTAGAAAAGAAAATAGATAATGTTGAAGAGAAAATAAACAGTGTGGAAGAGAGAATAGCCGTAAAAATGGAAGAAAAGATCGCAGTAGTTGAAGAGAAAATGGAAAAGAAAGTGGAGGAGAAAATAGAAACGATCAGAGAAGAAGTTTCCGGAAATTTTAGCCTTATATCACAGAGGGTGGAAGATCTTGAAAACAAGCTTCTGGCTTGCGGGAATACGACGAATGAAAGCAAGTTTGTGCCTGCTTCTCCAGTACCTCTGACTGCTTCTCCAGTGTCAGTAAAGCTGTCCACCTATGATGGAATAAATTAAATGTAAAAAAAACTTTTTTAAGAACAAGCTTTTATTTAAACGCGCTAAAAAGAATAAAATAAACTTTTCCTTTAAAACTTTTTTTACTATCAACTTATAACGTCATTACACAATTTATATGATATAAAAGCTTGTCGCAATATTTAAGTACTCATATTTACTTAGTTTGAATTTTTAAAAACCAAAATCAATCAGGTCAAGTTATTTATTTTACTTGTTTATCTACACAGGTAAATCTCGCGACAAGCTTTTATATCATATAAATTGTGTAATGACGTTATAAGTTGATAGTAAAAAAAGTTTTAAAGGAAAAGTTTATTTTATTCTTTTTAGCGCGTTTAAATAAAAGCTTGTTCTTAAAAAAGTTTTTTTTACATTTAATTTATTTTTTGCTTTTTAGTTATCGCTGGACAGGTTTCTCAACCTGTTCAACTCATTGAACACTGATTCGCCATCCCTGGTTTAGCTGAATGAATTCTCGCAAAATGGTATTAGACTAAAAAGACAATTTTTTTAAATCCGTAATTTTTAAGCAATTTTTTCAATCTTCATGCAGATTTTGGCTAACATTGTTCTACACACGAAAAAAAAGGTTTAGTGAGATTATCTTCATAAATGACAAAGTTATTAAATGTTTAATTAAAATTTTGACTATTTTTGAAAAACTTAAAGAATATATTATTTATTTGAAATATTTTGAAGATAAGGGATGTATTTCTCTAACATATTAGAAGAAAATTTTAATTGTTTATTAAAAACTTCAAAAGGCATTTAAATATTTGTATTAATCAATAAAATGCTTAAGACTAAAAACGCATTTTGTAATCAAAAAAGAAAGTTTTATCAAATAATGATAATTTTTTGCTGGACATTGAATATCTTTTACGTAAGAATCTATTTTTTTTTTAATTGCTCAGATCATCTTTAGAAACTTGATTTTGAAAAAATCAATAATTAAATTCAAATAAAATTAATAGATTATATTTGTAATTAAATTTAAGGACACATGTCGTAAGTGTGTGTTTAGATTACTGGTGATAAAATGAGGTATATTTTAATTACTCGTAGGCTTAAAATTAGAAAATTTCTTTAAAAAATTACTTCATTTTATTGTAAAATTTTTTTTAATCGAAAATATATTGCATTTCTAGATAATATTTTTCTCTTATTGTTTTCCTAGCGGATTCCTTTTTGATGAGTAAGATACATTAAAAAAATGATCTTTCCGATTCTGTAATTATTTTTTGTCTGAGTTTCATGGATTAAAGTTAGATAAATTATTTAAAGAATTTCTTCAATACTCCATCTCAGTTTAACTTGGCAGCGTTGAGAAAGGTATACAATGTACCAATCTATTTGAAAAATAGCTCTACTTTTTTGTTTTGAATTTAAATCCAAGGAAATAGATAGAAATTTGTAAAAAAATTGCATACGTTGTAGAAATTAGATTGTTTTTACGTTGTAGAAATGTAATTACTTTTTAGACAAAGTTAATTAATACTGTCAATAGCGCAACGTTATGAAATTCCAGTTTGGCTGAAAACCGATTTTCGACGCCAACTTTTGTCATTGTTGTAACAATAAAATTATTACAACAATGCAGATATATCCAAGTTGGCGCCCAAAACTAGCTAAACGTTTTTAATTAATATCTTTTTAATTAATTGCAATATCGGAATATAAATGGTCAAAACATGCATTGTCATCCAAACTAAACGTGTATACAAAATTTCAGCTCAATGGGAGGAAGATATCAGCTTCAAAATTGAGTTGCAAGATTCCACCCGAACAAATTACATACATACATACATACATACATACATACATACATACATACATACATTGTAAGTTAAATAAAAGCTTTTAAAAACCAACTGGGAGGTGTATAAAACTCAATTTTCTATTATTTCTGATGCCAATGGATGGACTGAAGGGGTCAAGGCATGTCAACTAGCAGAATCCCTTAGAGGAGAAGCGGCAGAAATACTGCAGACTCTTCCTGGCACAGAGCGGCTTAATTTGCATTCCCTCTATAATGCTCTAGATATTCGGTTCGGACAGAAATACTCAGAAGACTACGCTCGCCTGCGGTTGAAAACAAGAGTCCAGAAAACCGGAGAAAGTTTGCAAGCATTTGCCTTCGAAATAAAAAGGCTCGCCAACGTAGCTTTCTCGGATTTCTCAGTAAATGTGCAAGAAATGATTTCTCTCCAGAAATGATCCAGTATTTCGTCGACGGACTGAAAGATGCAGAAATCCAAAGGGCTGTAAGAATGGCAGATGTACAAGATCTAAATTCTGCCCTGTTATATGCCCTGAAATTGGAGGCCGCCACTGAAGCCAGTCCCAGGGACCGCCATTCTATCTGAGGGGTTAAAGTAAATACAGGTACATCATGTGAATCGCCATGGATGAAGGAGGAAATTCGAAATTTAATGGCCCGCCGTCAGAAACAGAGGAGACGTAGCATCACATGCTGGGGGTTTGGAGGGAGCAGGGCACATCAGAAGTAGCTGCCCTCGAACAAATCAGGAAGTTTGCAGCACCAAGTGCGGGGGATGCGGTGGAGCAGGGCATCTAAGAAGTAACTGCCCTCGAGTAAATCAGGAAGATCCTCACCGTGAAACTGTAATAGAGCCTAAGAAAGTGTGTAGAAACCGAAAAGAATCAGCAAAGGGAAATGAAGACGTCCCTCTGAGAAAACCAGAGAATAGTAAATACTGCTCGAGAGTCGAAAAGAAATTCGGCGCAATAAATCCAGTAGTCCACCAAGTTACAACGCCATCAACATTGAAATTGGACCCGTGGTGTGACGAGAGCGTCCGAAAAGATCAACTGGCTGATCCTGAAATTAAACCAGTAATAGAATTCAAAGAGTCATCTGATGAAAAGCCCAGCTGGCAAGACATCGCCTCTTTCCATCCTACAACGAAGCATTACTGGGCTCCTTGGGACTCTCTGCACCTGATAAATGGTGTTTTATATCGAAAATGGGAGTCTGATGACGGAAAAGCATTCAGGTGGGAATTAATTCTCCCAAAGACAAGAATATCGACAGTCCTAAGCGAACTCCATGGCAGTCCAACTGGTGGTCATTTTGGTGTTATGAAGACCTTACAAAAAGTCCGAGAGCGCTTCTACTGGAACAATGTGCGGAGTGACGTTGAGAAGTGGTGTCGCACATGTGATCCCTGTGCTGCACGTAAAGGTCCAAGAAAACGCACCAGAGGACGACTCCAGCTGTATAATGTGGGAGCGCCTTTCGAACGAATAGCTTTCGACATCTTAGGCCCACTTCCTAGATCATCAGACGGCAACAACAACATCCTGGTTGTCATGGACTACTTCACTAAGTGGCCTGAAGCCTATCCTATATCCGACCAAGAGGCCCCGACTGTTTCAGAGGTTCTAGTTCAACATTGGATCTCAAGATACGGAGTTCCTCTACAACTGCACTCCGATCAGGGAAGGAACTTTGATTCTGCAGTTTGCAAGAGACTGTGTGAGATACTCGGCATTGACAAAACCCGGACAACAGCTTTACATCCTCAGTCTGACGGCATGGTAGAGAGATTCAATCGGACCATCCTGAACAGCCTCTCTCTCCTGGTATCCAGTAATCAACCGGACTGGGACCAGAAACTGCCTCTTTTCCTGCTTGCCTACCGGAGTGCCGTCCACGAGACCACTGGCTATTCCCCATCCCAGATGCTCTTCGGACGTGATCTTCGTTTGCCTGCAGATCTCTTGTTCAGCCGGCCTCCAGATGCTCCTTTGGTGCCTGAGGAGTATGTCGAGAAACTCCAGGCACGGATGGAGGAAATGCATTATTTGGCTAGGAAAAGAATTGGCATGGCTTCAGAGAAGATGAAGATCCGATACGACGCAAGAGCAACCGGACACGACTGTCACGAAGGCGACAAAGTGTGGTTATGGAATCCGAAACGTCGCAAAGGACTCTCTCCGAAGTTGCAGACCAACTGGGAAGGTCCTTACACAGTCCTAAAAAGACTGAATGACGTTGTGGTTCGGATACAGAAATCACCACACACAAAACCGAAGGTAATACATTATAATAGGCTAACCCCTTACCTTGGCCAAGGAGAATAAGGTACCTAAGTTCAGACCATGGTCACTTATTATTTTGTAAATAGTGTGATTTACTTAACTCTTTTCCAATTTCTTAGTTTTATTGTAGTGTTGAAATGTATGTTTGTATTTTGAATTTATTTGCTTTTTGCTGTTGAGTATTTGTTACTTTATATTCGATTATAATGTGAATAGGTTAAGTCTGTAAATAGATGCCTCTCACTCAGGGATTGTACTGCCCGGGACGTGCAGTCTTTGAGGAGGGGGCAATGTTACGAATTTTGTATAAAATAATGTAAATAATTGGTATTTGGATGTGAAATGCCTTTATATTACTCTATATTTATTTCATGTTAAGACTGTAATATTCACAAGCAAGCCGTCCCTTACGTTATAATGGTGATTCATTGGTAACTTGGCGAAATACTGGTGATAGAGCCAAGTTGGCATCATTTTTGGCGACCAAGTTGGCGACTTTGGCGACCAATTTGGCCACATTGGCGAGTTCGGGACCCTCTGGATTCTTCTAGAAATTAGTAGAAAAATCCACTAACTTCACGATCTGTGGCGCGAGCGCATCTTTCGAGAAATTTAGGCCTCTGCTATTAATAGAGAGAGACTCGCCGCAACGGTCAGTCTGATTTCAACCAGCGAGTAGTGAGCATTGTTTCGATTAGCGATCAGCTCGGCTGTGCTTGTGAATAGACATTTACGTACGTGTATTTTAGACACTGTTTATTGTGCCTGAGTGCTGTTGAAGGTGTGAAATCCTTCTGTTATTTATTCTGTGAATTTTGCTGCTGAATCCTGTATTTCAAGGGTTGATTTTCGACAATAAATACTCATCGCTCTTAAGGAATTGCCTTGTTATTTACGACTGATTTTGCATAAAATCCTCGAACCCCGAACTACGTAACGGTATATATATTCCGCTTTCACAATAAAACCAATTAGAGAAGTGTCAAAATATAGAAATCGTCTCTAAGAAGGGGGAAACTATTATCTTTCTCAGCTAATAAAGCTTCTAATATTTGCATCATGAAAATCTTAGAACTAATTTTATTTTTATCATTATTTATATTACTAAATGGGCTTGAACTGAAAAAATTTATAATTCTGCTTTTAAAATATAGATGTCGCCTCAGAGAGAAAAGGAATATTAACTGGACGCATTAATCAAGAAATTCACACACACACACACACACACACAATTTATTCAATAAATCATTCTGTTTAATCAGAAAAGGAAATAAAAATAGTAGGAGCTAAAAAAAGATTTAAAAAAAACCTTCCTTTAAAAGAATTTCCAAAATGGTTGTAATTTTACAGTAAAATATATACTATGCACTTTTTTCTGTGTGGGGTGCCATTGCGATTATTTTCTTATTTTTTTGTATTTACAGTCGCAAGTCGAGGAAAAGGCTGATTTTAACTCATTGCACAATTTTTAGATGTGTAATCACATTATATATGTTACCGGCAAAGTATGAAATCTGGCATTCT
Organism: Trichonephila clavata; assembly: GCA_019973975.1. Taxonomy (NCBI): domain Eukaryota; kingdom Metazoa; phylum Arthropoda; class Arachnida; order Araneae; family Nephilidae; genus Trichonephila; species Trichonephila clavata. The sequence continues at coordinate 109,394 of BMAO01014752.1, read as the reverse complement.
ACAGAATGCCTAAATCTAGCCAACAATGTATGAAATGATTCCTATTACACACATTGCCTAGGCATTCTATAGAATGCCTAATGAGAAACCGGCAAAGTATGAAATACATCTCAGATTCGTTTCGAATATTGTCAATTGGCAAGACATAAAACTTTTAACGCTTATCTCAGGCAGAGGCGGCGTAAGGCGTGGGCGGTGCATAGGGCCTCAGAGCCGAAATGAATTAAACGAAAAGTAAAAAAAAAATCCAAAAGTACAAGGTATAGGGTTTTTTATAATTAATAAAGTAGACAATTCTCAACTCTATCTGTTTTTCGCCGTAAGATATCGAAAAATTGATATATCGACTTTTTAAAAAATATATATATTCTATTTATCGGTGCATGAAAGAGCATATGAATAAATAATTCGTGAAAATATTGTTTTCCATTTTCATTTAATAAAAATGTTTCAACTTTGTCGTTTTCGCTCATTTGTTCATAATCAGTCTGGCAACATTAGCTAAAGTTAAGCTGCTATCGCGGGAGGCCGCGGTCAGAGACGGGGCATAACTTGGGACTTCCCATCATTAGGAAGCCAATTGAAGTATCGCATGCAGACGCAGTCTTGCTTCATGGGTTTCTGTATCATATTATAAATTTTAAATGTATATTTGATGGGAGAATAAATAATAGTGGTACTGGGCATTTTTCATAATGTCAGGCTTAGGTCCTAAGAGAGATCGAGATAAAGGGAGAAAATGAGAATCTGGTGCAGCAAAAAGAAAAGCGGAAAGAGTTGTATCGAACTAGGTTTAATGTTCAGGTATGATGAAATTTTTCGGTCAAACTGAATCTGGCAGTACAGAATCAAATTAATCGGTTCCTTCAACTTCTCAACAACATTTATCCGTATCCGAGTCTCCGTTGAATTTGGAAGTTACTCCAGTGCACCGAATATTAATACCGAAAATCGGAAATTTAAATAGGATTCAAAGTTTGCCAATCTTTATCTGACGTTGTGACTTCTGTTGAGTAACATAAATCATAACCAAGAAGAAGAGATTGAGATTAGTTCTTCGCCTGTGAATAGAGATGCCAGTGACGTAGCGAAACATGCATTTTCCAGTTTTGACCCGGGATTGTGTACTTTTTCCCATGACAAATGCTCACCGGTCATGGTGTAGTTCAAAGCGGTCCCACACAGCAGTTCAGTAAAAGTGATGAATATTATCCTAAAGATGATGATCATAAATACTTTTTCATTTTTCAAGAAAACTAAATTATGGTGAAACTCAACGTCGTCGCTGGTTGGCTTATGAAAGTTCTAAAAATAAAGTTTTCTGTTTTCCATGCAGACTATTTGGCAATTCTCAAACTCAGATGGTACAGGAAGGGTGCTGTGATTGAAAACACTTAAGTAATATTTTACAGACATGAGAATACTAAAGAATATAGGGCCTATATGTTCCTATGGATAACATTAGAGAAGAGAATAAAGCATGGGGAAACATCAGACAGAGAAAACTAAACGAGAATTCTTGAATCTCAAAAACATTGGTTGAAAGATTAATTGATATCATAAATTTCTTAGCCAATCATAATCTGGCGTTTAGTGGTCACAGAGAATCTGTCAAAACAGACGAAGACACTAAAAATACTTGAAACTTCATAGACGAATTTAAATTGATATCTAAATATGATCCTATATTACGGGAACACATAAATCGTATTGATAACAAAAAACTTGCACACCATTATCTAAGCGACGATATTCAAAATGAATTGATCACAATCATGTCAAACGCAGTTACCAGTGAAATGATTGGTTGGTTAAAAGAAACAAAATATTATTCTTTTTTACTCGACTGCACTAGAGACTGTAGTAGAATTTAACAAATGCCAATCATTTAAGATATTGTAGTACATCAACTGGAAGTATGGTAGAAAACTTTATCTGATTTTTTGCTGTCACTGAAACGATTGGTGAATATTTGACCAATGCATTAATGGAAGAGCTAGAAAAAAAATGGCTTAGATATTCTGAACTGTCGTGGACAAGGATACGACAATGGTGCAAATATACAGTCGCTCCAAGCCAAACTCGGACACTATAGAAAAAAATCTTGTTTTGCAAAAATACTTTGACTAAAAGGAATTCAAAAAAAGTAAAGATGGTTTTCTAATAGTGAATTTATTGCTCTATTAAAAACAAACCAAATAACGCTAATTCATAAATTATAATGACAAATTAAGAGATAAAAATAAAATTGCGGAAGAAAGAGAGCGCAAGCCAAACTCGGACATCTGACAATAAAGCGCCAAATAATTGCAACCCTGAGTGAAAATTGTAGACAACTTCATGAAAAACATTGTAGTTGTATTCTCGATTTGATGTTTTTTCATTTATTGCAAAAAAAACTTAATTTATTGAAAATGTCAAGACAAAGGGGCGAAACGAGCATAGAATTAAGGAAATTGATTATTAAGCACACTGAAGATGGAAAGTCTGTGCAAAAAATATCGGAAATTGTCAAAAGAAATCATTCCACGGTTCATGACATCATAAAACGCTACAAAACCAATAATAAGGTGGAAAATAAGCCTAAAAAAGCCCATAACAAAATTTTCACCGAAGCAGATGAGCGATATTTAGAAAGAAAAGTGAAAGTAAATCCCTTCCTTAGCGCTCCAAAGCTAGCTATTATTACTGAAAATGAATTAAGGAAAAAAGCTAGTCCATCAACAATTAGAAATGTGCAACATAAGAAAAATCTCATTGGAAGAAAAGCCAGACAAAAGCCTTTCATAAGTAAGCGGAATCAAAAAGTAAGAAGTGAATTCGCAAAGGAGCATGAAAACAAGGATTTTTCTTACTGGAAACAAGTATTATTCACTGACGAGAGCAAATTCAATATATTTGGATCAGATGGCAAGCCATATGTTTGGAGAAAATCGAATGAGGAATTGCGTAGACAAAACTCTCTTGAAACTAACTGTGAAGCATGGTGGTGGATCAGTAATAGTCTGGGGATCATTTTCAGCTTCTGGCCTAGGAACTTTGCATTTCATTGAAGGGAGAATGGATCAGAATGTATACCTTAACATTTTAAAAACAAATTTGCCACTATGTGTGCAAAAACTTTCGCTTGGCAATAATTGGAGATTTTATCAGGATAATGATCCCAAGCATAAAACTTATAGAGTGCGCGTTCCTGGCTCCTATATAATTCTCCTCACGTCATGGAACCACCACCCCAAAGCCCAGACATAAATCCCATCGAGAATTTGTGGGATCAATCTTAACAAAAAAGTTCGGGTACACGCTGTTTCAAGTAAAACTGAGTTGAAAAGAGTATTATTGCAAGAATTGGGACAATATTCAGCCTAATTTTTGTGAAAAATTGGTGCAATCTATGCCTTAAAATGGTTATAAAAAACAAAGGATTACATACAAAATATTAATTCATTTTAAATATTAACTAGTTTAAAAATCTTCTTAGCCGTCCGAGTTTGGATTGTGCGTTAATTTTTGCTTTGTTTTGTTTTTACCATAATTTCTGGTCACAATGTAATAATTTATATGTTTTGTTATCTGTTTTTAATACTGCAATAAATATATTATTGAAAATGCATTTAATTATTTTGCTAATTATTTTTATTTAAAATTTTTTTACTTAATTAGATTTTCTTTGATGTCCGAGTTTAGCTTGGAGTGACTGTAGTAGACATAAGTGGTGGAGTTAAAACTCCGAATATTAAATATAAATCCTAGGGCATTTTTCACACCTTGCGTGGTTGTCATAGCCGGAATCTGAAATTTGTAGACGTAGCTAATTCGTCAGTAGCAACAAAAACATTTTTTGGTTTTATCCAGAAGATTTTTTTGTGTGGCTATTTTCAAGTTCCCGCAAACGCTGGAGAATTTTCAAAGACAAATTAAAACTTACGATTAAGACTTTATCAGACACAAGGTGGGAAAGCAGAATCGTAGCGGTGAAGTCTGCATTATTACAATTTAATAATGTTATGAATGCATAGAAAACTTAAAAAACCAAACGTAACAATCTGACACACTCAGTGATTGCGATTCCGTTTTAAATGAAATGTTCAGATTCGATTTTATCGTTTCATTACGTGTATGGTATGAGTAATTAACGCGTGTCAATACCATAAGAAAATTGTGGTAATCTGTACAAGCCTATTTATGCATTACTCTTGAACATTTGCGTACATTTTGTAGCTGGATCAAAGAGTATCGACAAACTGGATTCGGAAAATGCTTGTCTGACGCTCGTAAGTTTATTGAGAAAAGCAGTTATGGTTTGCCAAAAGATTTTAAAAATAAAAAGGTAGCCAAAAAGAAAAAAAATTTCGATTATGAATTGTGGCGATCAACCTATAGAGCCTGTCAAAAGCCGGTATGAAACAGACTTTTTAATACCATGATTGATTTTGTGTTTAGCAATATGGATTTATGTCTAAAAATCAACATTTTAAAAATTTTGGTATTCTCTATGACTTAAACAAGTTAAAAAATATTTCAAAAGAGCTAATACTGAAAAACTGTCTAGATTTGTTCACAGTCCTGTAAATAGGTGAGAGCAGTGACTTCCAACCTTACGAATTATATGAAGAATTATAAAATATTATCCCAAATTTACCTAACACCATTACAGACGTGAAACATCTGCTCTAATTTGTCATAGAGAACGACTTAAAAGAAGTTTTCCCAAATGTTTGCATCAGTGCTTCTGAAACTTTTAATATTTTCGACCCAATATTCAATCATAATTTTCTTCGCCTCCCTCCCCTTCATACAAATAACAATGCATTGAATTCAATAATATTCGAATTTGATGCTAAAGCTACAATACGACTTCAACCTCTTAAGTGCCACCGGCGTATATATACGTCTCCCTCAATCGGTGTGTTTAATATCCCGGACGTATATATACGGCTTTCCGAAGAACGATCTTTCCTGTGCACTGCTATTCATAAAATTATTCCGAAAGCTTTGGAATGCAATAGAAGGACCTTGGTAGTGTTTTCGAAGGATTTACTTATATCAGAGGATTTCCTTATTTTTTCCTTTCCTCCCCTCCTCCAATGCATCATTTACGTGCGCCTACGTGGAAAACGGACGCATTGGGAGTGAATCGCTTTTAAACGGCAGTTAAGGGGTTATTTATAAGCCGAACAAATTATCAAGATATGTGTGAATTTTTGTCATTAATTTTACGAATGAAAAGCCCTTGGGGTCACTTGTAATTATTAAACTTGCTCTTAACTTTGTTTTGTTAACTTAATTATAAAATACATTGTGTAGTACTGATACATTTATAAGTGTATTATATCAGTGCAAAAGTTAATTTGATTTTTAATTATGACAGAATGCATTTTGTCCACTTTCAGTAAATTAATAATTTGTTTAAAATAATCTTTTGTTTTCGACTTTTCAATATGTTCGCGCCCCTCTCATAGTTATCAAGCCCCCCACCCGAGGAAGAGGCACCCCACAGTATGAGAAACGCGGATTTACATCGTCTTTTGAATTTTATTAACAATACCTGTATTTACCGCTTCTGCTGAGAGGAGCTTTTCAAAATCAAAAATGATAAAAATGATGCAAGAAATACAATTGATACGGAAAGACTTTCAGCTGTGGCAGTTTTATCAATTGAAGCAGATTAGCATCTATGATAAATTACGAACCAATCATTACAGATTTCTGCAAAACTAAAAGAAAATTTCTGTTTCTTTAATTTTTATTTCTTTTTTTTTAATTACTATTTAATGTGCCAAAAAATATCAGTCAAAAGTTTAGTTTATTTCTTTATGAATAAAAATTGTTTTTTTTTTTTAAAATTTTAAAACCCCTCTTACGCCACCAAAGGGCCTCGCGAAATGTATCTTGCCCACAAAAATTTCAGATCTCACGCCGCCACTGGTCTCAGGCTCAGAATCTGTTAGTTGTACATTGCTGTTTGTTCGGAAATGTCAAAATATTAAATTTTACTTAAACTTGTTCATTAAAAAATTGTTTTTTCCTGTGCTACCTGAAAATGGAGGAGCAAGCTATAGTGTTGGAAAATGAGCCATAGTAGGGGTCGGCCTTCTATGTCACATTTGGCACGCGGTACAATTTTCATTGGCACTTTGCACTATTCAACAAATTTGTAAATTTTTGAATTGTTTCAAAAATGCTCTACTGTGTGGTTCACTGAATTATATTGGTAGATTGGTTTGACACGCAACGGCTAAAAGGTTGCCAACATGAAACGACATTTGATTTCATTAAAAGTTGAAAAAAAATTCTATCGACAACTTTAGTGGTGAACCACACACCAGTTCTGCAGATGAACAACCTAAATCCTGCTTTATAGCAGAACGAAAGCCAAGCAAAATGAGTGGTAAATTTTCAACCGAAGTCAATGATAAGAGATAACATCTGAAGGTTGCTTTAATGGAACGGTGTTGTCATTGAATTAGTCCATTAGCCTGAAAATGATATACGATAGTTGAGTTTGCTTTAAAACCTAAATATTTTGCCAAGGTTTGAAAAAGTAGACATTCAAGTTGTGTTTTCCTTGATCAGTTGTAATTTTTGTAGGAATTCCAAATCAGGAAATCCATGCGGAAATTAAAGATTTTGCATCAGTTTCTGTAGTTTGGTCTTGCAGTGGAATAGCTTCAATCCAACTAGTGAATCTATCAATCACAGTGAGGAGGTATCTATACCTTTGACATGTTGGCAATGGTCCTACAATATCCACATTTTGGTTATTGAATCTTTTATTAGGGGGTTTAGAGATTATCTCTAAAGCAGAACGTGTGTGCCTGTGGATTTTTGATTGCTGACATGCAATGCATGCTCGAGTCCACTGTTGGCAATCTTTCTTCATGTTTGGTCAGATGTATTTTTCTGTAACAAGTATTGTCGTCGCTCTTATTCCTGGATGTGAAAGCCAATGACAAGTGTTAAAAGCAGTTTTTCGGAAATCCAAAGTGATATAATTCTTCATGGTGAATTAACGTAAGCAAAGCTTGGCAGCGAAATTAATGTCGAGGAGGCATAGTAATAAAGCAGTTTCGTTAAAAACATTTTTATTCTTTAAATAAGTGAAGCGAATCTGTTCGCCACTGGAGCAATTAAAACATTAAGTTAAAAAAATATAATCATCAAAATATAATATTACCAAACTTTGGTTAACTGATTCGAACCATCTTTAAAAAATACTGAGCAACAAACCAGTTGCACATCTCATATGCCTCCAATCGAAGAGCAAAATCACCTCGTCCGAAACCAACGATCTCCTTAAATACTTACAGGAGCCAAGTTAGTTAAATTTACATTGCAGCCGTTGCCAACTACAAATCTCGAAACTCGCACAAAGGTCGGGTTCGAATCAGTTTATTTACTTGAGATCATGGCGCGTGGTTGGAAAAACTTAAGGACCATAAAAATTCGGATCCTAAAATAAATTTCTTTTTTTTTTAAATGTCTAACAATCGGCCCCCTTTTTCCAACCTCCGCACCATTATCTCTTACAAATCAGTAATATAATTTCATTTTATAAAAATATGTTGCATACAATACTTTATTCACAATATCTTTATTGCAAGAGACACAAATATTTTATTCTAAATAAACAAAGTTCCATTCTCTTAAATGAAAAATAGTTTTCTACAAAATTCCATTAATTTTTCCTTTATCATTAGTTTAGTAAAAATATCTGCCAAATTATTTTTGGTACTAACATATTTAATTTGAAAAACCTTGTCTTTTATTAAATTCCTTAAGAAATGGTAACGAACATCAATATGTTTCGTTCTATAATTTTCTACTGGTGAACTGGAAAAACTTATAGCAGCTTGATTGTCACAGAATATTACATTTTCACATAATTCTAAATTCAAACTTTAATCATTAATTATATTCTTTAACCAAATAAATTCCTTTGCTGCTTCCGTTATACTAACATACTCAGCTTCCATAGTAGACAGACTAACGGATTTTTGCTTAAAAGTTCGCCAGGAAATTGGAGTTTCGCCAATGAAAGTTATGAATCCTCCCATCGACACTCGATCATCCCTATTTGTAGCAAAATCAGAGTCTGAGTAACATCTTAATTTTAGTGATTTAACTTTTGAAAGTTGCAATTTATATCTTTGAGTGTATTTTAAATAACCTAATAATCTCAATAAACAATTCCAATGTTTTATTCCTGGGTTTGATTGGAATTGGGATAGTACATTCACTGCATACATAATATCAGGTCTTGTGCGTATAGCAATAAATGACAAGGATCCTATTAAATTTCTATAAGGAAACGTTAAAATTTCTTCGCTAGTTTTGGGCGAATCTAATTTGGAAAGAATTTGGCCTTTTGATATAGGCAATGAACTTGCAGGATATTTATATTTTTCATAAATTTTACATAATTTCTGAATGTAAGATTTTTGATGTATAAAGAGACCATCTTGTTCAAATTCTATTCCTAATAACTTCTTTGTTTTACCCAGAATCTTTAAATCAAAATTTCTGTAATAATTTTATTACAAAATTTACGTTTTCAGTTTCTCTACCAAATATTATGATGTCGTCTACATAAAATAATAGAATTGCATTATTTTCAAACATATATACACAATTAACCCAGTCTAATTTCTTAAATTTCAATTTAATTAATTTATTTTCTAATTCCAAAAACCACTGTCGGCCACTCTGGTGAAGACCACACACACACACACACATATTGCCTTATTTAACTTACACACTTTGTTAGGATCAGTTTCATATCCAGTTGGTTGCCTCATAAAGATAACAGTATCTAAATTAGCATATAAATAGGCATTAGTGATATCTACTTGAACATGCATCCATTTCCACAAACATACACAGATAGGGAAAAATAATCTTACAATAGTAAAGTTAACAACTGGACTAAATACCTCGTCAAATGATTCGCCTTTTAATTGTGTGTTACCTTGCGCAACTAAGCGGGCTTTTTATCTAACTATTTTATAATTTTCATCACGTTTTACAGTATAAACCCAGCGGTTTCCTAAAATGTTTATGTTGTCTGGAGGATCAACCAAATCCCAAACCTTGCGTTCCCTCATTATGTTTATCTCCCTATCCATTGCATCATGCCTTTTAGATGCTTCCCTGGATCTTATTGCCCGTTTATAACAATTAGGAATATCTACTTCAACCATATTAACTTCCTGGGATTCAGTATCTTCCTTTCTAAAATCAAACAAACTCGGGTCATACTGAATGTTACTCTTATTACAGTATTGTTCTATCTCGTTAAAAGATCTCAAACGGGTTGCTGTCCCTTCGCGATACCATAATATACGTTGGATCCAGTTACTTCCCTACCTATATTTCTAATCCACTTAACCTCTGAACATGGGATTAAGCTACGATTATCAGAAGATAAATCTGGTTTTTCAAATGATGTTGTGGGAGTTTCTGTACTTGTCTTTGAAACTAAACGACTCGATAACGAATCTCTTACAGTATCAAAATCGTCCTCCTCATCATAATCAGGAAAGTTTAAATCAAGTCTGGGATAACCATTAGTTTTCGGTTTAAAATCAATTCCTTTCCTATATTCATCGAATCTTACATTAATAGTCTCGACTAATTTATTTTCTTCGATTAACCATATCCTATAACCCTTAGTACGCTGTGCATAGCCCATCATAATTCCTATTTTTGCACGCATATCAAATTTCTTTCTAATCTGTTTTGGAACACCAGCATATGCCAAACATCCAAAAGGTTTTAGATGCAATATTGATGGTTTTCTAACTGAATATTTTTCGAAAGGGGTTTTCTCACCGTCTTTGTGACAAATTCTATTCCACGCATAAGTGAAGCAAAGTAATGCTTCTCCCTAAAACTTATGTGGAACTTCACTCGACTTAAACAATGCTTTAATGCCATCTATAGCGGTTAAATTGTATCTCTCCGCTACCCCATTCATTTCTGGCGTATATGGATTTGTTACCTCGTGCTTTATACCCAGTTCTGCCAAAAAAATATCCATATCTTTATTACAAAATTCTAGTCCGCCATCAGTTTTAACTGCTATTAATTTTCTATTTAGAAAACGTTCTGCTCGTTTCTGAAATCTTATAAACGTATGAAATACGTCCGACTTTTTCTTAATGGTCACTTTACAGTCACTTTTCTCGAATAATCGTCAATTATACTCAAGAAATATTTATTACCGCCTTGACATTCAGTTGGCATTGGACCACAAAGATCCATATGCAACAATTCCAGTGGACGTTTTGATCTTACGGCCCCCGTCTTTTTAAAGGAAACTCTCTTGGACTTAGCTAATTTACATGGAATACAAGGCGACTTATTATCAGCTAAACGTGGGAGACCTCTTACACTATCATTTTTACTAGTTTTTATCAAGTAATCGTTATTAATATGGCAAAAGCGTTGATGCCATATTTCAATTGATCCGCATTTTGTTTTGTCAGTTGCATTACCAACTGAATTTATTTCTGTACTCTTGGGTAAAATATAATGGTCAGGCTTAAAAAAATACAAATTTTCGTGGCGTGTCGCCGAGAACAACTTTAGCCAGTCTTGATTGAAAACGTTAATTTTACCCTTGCTACCCACAAAATGCGCACCTTTACTTTCTAATCTGGAACCGGATATCAAATTTCTCCTTAACTTGGGACTAAATAAAACATCTGAAAGTTATTTCATGAAAACTATCCTTATATTTTACCGAAAATTTAAGTTTACCGATTCCCTCTATTAGACAACTTTTATCCTCCGTTGCTAACGACATTTTCATGTTAGATATTGGTCTAAAATCTAAAAATAAACTCTTGTCATTACAAAAATGACTCGTGACAGCCGTATCTATTACCCAAACACCTTTATCAGAGTTTTCCTCAAATAAGTTACAACTAGTAACAAGTTGCTTATTTAATTCTATAATACTACATTCTGCTTCACAAAATCTTAAATTTATATTAAACTCTGTGTTATAAGTTTCACTTGCAGTTGAAGGAGGCTTTTCTCGAGAGTTTTTCTCTTTACAATTTACTCTCCAGCATATTTATTACATAAATAACAAGGACCTATCATCTTACTAGAGAATTTTAAATGTTTGGTAGTTTTACAGTTAAATACCTTACCGTCCTTTTTCTGATATTCTGTTTTACCACTTGGATCTGCAGGAGTTGCAGTCGTACCACCAGGAACTGTATTTACATTTCTAGGAACTTGCTCAACTTCTTTGATAGGAAATTGCTGAAGTAAACGGTCTCAGTTTTCTCCAAGTCTTGCTTCATAAGTTGATGACGATTGGCTTCCAATATCAGCTCCGCTTCAATTTTGACAGCTGTGAAGTCTTCTTTCCATCTGTAAATTTGTTGCACGGTAGACTGGAATTCCTGAGGAAGCCATCTTATCAATTGAAACCCTATGTAAAGGTCGTCCAATTTATGACCCGCCTCTTGTAGCCTGGTTGCCGCAGTCTTTACTCGAGATATGAAGATTCCGACATCTTCCCCTGGTTGGTATCTTGTTCCGAAGAATTCGTCCAAAAGCTGGATAACCCTGGCTCTTGTCACTGGTTCAAAGTGATCCTTTAATATTTTCCATGCCACTACTCAATCAGTTGTTTCTATTATCAGATTCTTCAGATCTGAACTGATGTTAGTGTAAATCAGCGTATAGCATCGATCTTTCCGTAGTTGGAAGTCACACTTTTCCTTGTAGGTTGCCCCTTCATCAGGTTCCTCCGGCTTGGTCTGTATAATAAATTGCCAGCAACCATAATGCATCAAGATTACTTGCATATCATGTTTCCATGTGTTCCAATTATTTTGGGTTAACACAGGAATCTGATTATTCACTTCCATATTCGATACTCTATTTAGTATACCAGCAACTGAAGTTCTTCAGAAATAATTCTATACTGGAACAATATTTAAATGGACAAAGTTCATGTTCTGGTTCAACTGCTTAACCGGCCTCGACATAGAACGTGGCCTCGGCCCGTAACCACTATGATATAATTCTTCATAGTGAATTAACGTAAGCAAAGCTTGGCAGCGAAATTTAATGTCGAGGAGGCATAGTAATAAAGCAGTTTCGTTAAAAACATTTTTATTCTTTAAATAAGTGAAGCGAATCTGCTCGCCACTGGAGCAATTAAAGCATTAAGTTAAAAAAAATATAATCATCAAAATATAATATTACCAAACTTTGGTTAACTGATTCGAACCATCTTTAAAAAATACTGAGCAATAAACCAGTTGCACATCTCATATGCCTCCAATCGAAGAGCAAAATCACCTCGTCCGAAACCAACGATCTCCTTAAATACTTACAGGAGCCAAGTTAGTTAAATTTACATTGCAGCCGTTGCCAACTACAAATCTCGAAACTCGTACAAAGGTCGGGTTCGAATCAGTTTATTTACTTGAGATCATGGCGCGTGGTTGGAAAAACTTAAGGACCATAAAAATTCGGATCCTAAAATAAATTTCTTTTTTTTAAATGTCTAACACAAAGGAATATAAGGTCTTTTTTTTCGGTGGATACATCACAATTTATTTCTTTTGGAAAATTCAAAAGTTTTAATTTTAGAATTTTTAGATTTGGATTCTGTTTCAGAGGAATTAGATCAGCAACCTCTTGTGTTTCAGCCAAACTGTAGTAGCTTAAAGACGAGGGAAAATTAACTGCACAAATTCTAGATAAGGTATGTGCTACTTTGTTGTCTCCACCAGAAATAAATGGGATATTTGTTGTGTGCTGTCCAATGAAATCTAGGTAACGAAACTGTCGTGGATTTGCTTTTGCTAAATCTTGCAGGAAAGCAAAAGGAAATGGTTTGTGATCTGTGAAAATTATGAAAGAGCGTACTTCTAAAGTGTATTTAAAATGCTTGACGAGAAGTTCTCTATCATATGCACTATATTTCCTTTAGGATGGTGTTAATGCCCGAGAAAAAAAACTGAGTGGTTGTTTTAAGTAGATTCACTTCCTGTTGCAGTACAGCTCCCACTGCTGTATCCGATGCATCTGTTACTAATGATAAGCTTGCATCAGGGACAGGGTGCACTAAAAATGTGGCTTTGCATAAAACATCTATAAGATTTGTGAATGCTGTTTTTGATTCCTCTGTCCAAAAAAAGAGGTTTGGTACTGTTCTTTTTGTGACCTTCTAGAATTCCTGTGAGTGGTTGTTGAATTTTGGCACAATTTGGAATGAATCAGTGGTAGATGTTAACCATTCCCAAGAATCGACGCATACTGGTAGCAGACTTGGGCTCAGGAAAATCTTTAATTACTTCGATCTTCTCTGGAACAGGTTTCAGTCCATTAGAAGTAATTTCGTGATCCAAGAAACTTATTTGGGAGGCATCAAATACACATTTAGAAGGGTTGATGCAAAGTCCATATTCATCAAGTCTCTGAAATAGAATGCGCAAATGTTTTTATGTGTTTCCTTATCTGTGGAAGCAATGAGAATGTCATTCAAGTAACAAAATAAAAAATCTAATCCAGAGAGTACTGTGTTCATGAATCTCTGGAAAGTTTGAGCTGCTTTTCGTAAACCGTATGTCATGAAAGGAGATTTGAAAAGTCCAAAAGGTGTTGTTATTGCAGTTTTTGGAATATCTGCTTCATGAACTGGGATTTGTTGATAGGCTCCGATTAAATCTATGGAGGAAAATATTTTAGCATTATGTAATATGTGGGGGCAATGTGTAATTGTAACACTATTTAAAGCTCTAATCCCCACAAGACCTCCAGTCACCTGACTTCTTCAAAACAAGATGTAAAGGACTAGTCCAAGTACTTTTCAATGGTCTGCAGAGTCCTTGTTGCAACATAAATTCGAATATCTTCTTGGCTGCTTTCATTTTCTCTATTAACAGTTTTCGTGTTTTAGCAAAAACAGGAGTGCCTTTAGCTTCAATAAAATGTTCTATATGATGTTTTTTTTTTATCTTTGTATTTATAATATTTGGGCGTAAAAGATTTGGAAAATCAAAGTGAATAGCTTCATACAGATTTGGTATTATGCTTGAAATTTGTGATTTTATATTAACAGGAAGTAAGCATTTTGTAGTCAGTGATGTTTTTCCATCATTTAAATAATTATTTTTTGAATCTATAAGCAAGTTGAAATTGCTTAAGAAATCGATCCCAATTATTAGTCTATCCACATCTACAATCATAAATATCCAATTGAAAGACCTGCGCAAACCAATATCCAGACGTAATAATTTTTGACCGTAAGTATTTTACTGCAAAGAGTTCAGGTTTGTCAGATTTCCTTTTTTCTGCAAGAGTAAGAGGTATAACAAAAATGTCAGCACCGGAATCTATGAGAAACAATGTTGCTGATTCTTTATTCGAAATAAATAGACGACTTTTCTCCAGCACACGAACCTTAATTCCCATATTTTATCGGCAATAGTGGGGTTTTTTAAAAAAAATTATCATAAATAGAGAAGTTTTCAAAAACTGTTCACTTACTTTCTCGTCCGAAAGATTACGCATTTCGCAAAATAGTTGAGAAGGTTTTTTATCACCCAGTTCTAGATCTGTTAAAAGTTTTTGAGTTCCGCTATCGGCGAAAACAGATATCAGACGATTTTTGATAGTGTCATATTTATCATTAGCTGGCGGATTAATCACAATATCTGAAGTTTGGGAAATAATTTCTGCTTCAATCGTACTCATAACGATGTCATATTTCGACTGGTCGGCTGCTATCTTGCTATTTCGGAAATAAGCTTCTATCTGCATAAACCAAATTCTAGGATCAGGTTTCCAAAATGTGGTGGAACCTTAACACTTACTCTAGCAATGGAATCAGCAGCCTTTTCGACCTTTTTAAATTCGAATTTTGAATCTTCGGAATTATTCTCTGTTGATAAAAGCAGAGAGCAACAGTAGTAAAAGCTCACACCAGTGGTAAGAGCAATAATACAAATTTTATTTACAACACTACTTACTTTTTATTTACAATACCAATAACATGACGAAATCATTTCGATTTCGATTGAAATTAAATTAGATGCCAATATAGTCGTCAAGTGAAGTGCCAGGTGGAGATCAAAGTGGTTAATTTAATTTGGATCATCTAAAATGACTAGGTTTCTACTTGAAGTACGAGAGAATTAAATTTTCCTAACATTCTCCATTTTTTTCGCTTACGGAATCACCAGTGTAGCTCAATTGGTCGCTAATGGGAGTCAGTTTAGTGAAATTAGTGGTAAATATGAGACAAATATTAATTCAGAATATCTTCTAAACCAACATTTTCTTTACAGTACAATGACTAACTGAAATTTTATTCTATTACCGGAAAACATTTTGCATTAGACAAGAAATAAATTACAAAATAAATCATCTGCTAAAAAATATTTAACAAATAAGAATTATATTATTAAAATATTAATGTGTAAATTATTATTTAACTAACAAACAATTAATTGATATATAATCGATCAAATAATAATTTAGTTCATTTTAATTATATTTCTGAATATGCAAAAAATGTTGTTCATTTTAAATTGAACCAGCTGACAAGAAGAAAGGTAAGATTTAAAATTTTCTGTACATTTCTTTGATTATCACATAACATGGGCTTGCATGTTTTAGAAGTTCTCTAGGAATAAACCTTTCCTTTCATCATTTTCGTGTTTTCCCAAGAAACTTGATCATTTCCGTATTAAATCATCCTACAATTTTTGTCTGATGAGAGTTAAAACTTATTGGAAGGAAAGATCATAATTTTTGTGTTAAAAATCAAAATGAAATTCACATTTAAAAGCAATCTCTTAGACCAATAGTTTGTTTTCTCTAAGAATTTATCAAATGTATGAATTCATTAAATATGAAATTAATGCTTATTTTCGTCTCACCTTTTGCCTATAAGTCCTCTTAAATTCAGTGAAACATTTTTACCCTGAAATGCTTTTCACCTGGGGCTACATTTCAACTATGCAGAAGAAGAGAGCCAATGTGCAGTTAGTAATATGCATTGACGTAGCAATCGACAGTGTCGATTTTTGAAGCGTATTTTGTCTGCTAAATAATTTCGAAAGTTGATCTGTGTGGTTGTTATCTATTGTTTTATTTATTTATATTATGCATGTGCTAGTGAATGGTTGGCACTGCAATTTCGTGCAGTAGCAGGTAGGTCATTTGCAATGGATCCTGGAATGTTATTGAATTTTTTTTTTAATTGAATGTTTTTTGCTCCCGGATATAATCCTTGACAATAAAAGTTGTCTCTGATGTAGTAATTTTCCTAATTCTGTTGTGAGGAAATATGAATATTCTAATTTGAATGTACTGAAATCAGGTTGTTTCGCAACGTCTACCACAAACTTGATTTAGTGCACCTGTTGCTATGAAAGTTTACGCTCTTATTGAGAAATAGAAACTGCAGCTTCTGGCGCTGCTTACATGAATTTGAAAAGTACCTCAAATTATTTTTGACAACAGATTGTCGGAATAGTAAATTAAAGGCGGCGTGTATTATGTTTCATATGAGCTTGAATTTTAATTTGAATACAATTTTATTAAAACGGAGCATCTCTTCTTAGGTTTTACAAAGTTTTGAATTGTATTATATTGTATTTTAGTTTTAGAAGTTTTGTTTCACAACTGATATGTAGCGTTTATCAGGAATTTCCTTATGCCTTTGAGAAGTTAAATGAAACTTTTTTGTTTTATAAGCTGAATATAGTGCTCAGTTAACTTAAGAAATAGTAGTATACTAATTTTTAAAGTATATATTTATACATTTGTAAAAGCTGCTGTGAAATAATTTTCAAATAAATATATATATTAAGGTACAGTTAGTTTTAATAGAAAATATGTTAAGGCACAGTTTCAATAGATTTCCTTTTAATATACTGTTGTAAATTTGCTTCTTTCAATCTCCTAATATTAATTTTTATTCTTTTATCATTTAATATGTACTCAAAGCATCACAATACTGTCAAATTAATAAGTTTATAAATTTTTCTTTATATTCTCTTTAGCAGCTTAAATTTTTTTAGTAACTTTTTTTTGTAAAGTGTTATGTAATGCACTTATATTATGATTTTTGAAATTTTATTTTCCCTATCTTAATGAACTGTATTAATGAGATTGATTTATTATTATAAATTTAATGTTTTCAATTTTCTTTACAAAATTTTAAATAAATGCCTTTTGATATTTATAATAAAACAATTTTTAGTGAAATTGTCGAATCAGCCACTGGTCCGCTAAACTCTGAAAAATCGCCAACTTAGCGCGTTTTTACGCTGGGATCCAACTTCTCCCTCACTGATACAAATTCATGAGGATTACCTGATTTGGCGCATTTATCGACTTGGCGAAAATGCACTTGGCGGGATAAGTGGCCGATTCGACAATTCAACCCAATTTTTCTCTTAAAACTTATCTTTTAAAAAAAATTCGAAGTTTAGCCAAGTATACAACTGCCATATAGTTTTTGTTTTTCAATTTTGGATATAAAAATTCTTTTCTTCCTTAAAAGTTGTCATGTTTTTCTTGCATTCATTCATCCATCAAACATTTTTCTTGTTTGTGTGGTTTGTATTAATATATTTTGGGAAATGGTAAACCATCGTACTTTTATTGATTACAATTTAATTTGCTGCTGCCAAACATGGCACAAGTTCGATATACGGACTTTTTTCAAAAATCGCCCAATTTTTTTTTTGGCGACGGCAGTCGCCAAGGGAAGCACAGGGTTGCATCCCCCCCTATTCCCCCTTAGCCTCCAGGAAACACCGCAATACTTACCCCCCTCCCTCCTGAATAAACAGTTTTGCAAAGTTCTGGTCTTCGATCCAAGTTTGCCCCCCCCCCCCGCCTTGTAGGAAAATTAATGGTGGGATTCTTTCTAACTTTAGTAGAAGCATAAAAATGAAACATGTAATATTTTTTCCTACATATTATTAAAAGGAATACCAATATTAAACTAAAAAAGTAGTGAAAGGACAAATTTTTATAGAACTAAATGTAAATAGTTAATGATTATTTTAGCAATACTGCATTCAATTTAAGAATAAAAATCTATTTTTAAGTGATTCAGAATAGTAATGAACAAATTGTTCTATTTATCATCATTAAGCCTAGAAGAGAAACATTAAAATTTAACATATTAAAGCAAATTAACCTTAAAATTAAAGTCATAAATTAAATATAAGGAGAATCTTTCTTGCTTACATTGAATAAAATAAATTATTAACTTACCTTGCAGCACTTTATATATGAAAAATTGTCACACAATGGCCAAAGTCATTACTTGTCAGCAAGATAGATTGTGATAAAAATCATGGTGATAAAAAAAATCTTGATTAAATTCCCCTTTTAAAGAATTTGACCTAAGCCCCACTCAGCCCAGTTGATGTCCCTAACAATTTCTAAAAACTTATTGAAACAATACACTCCCTGCTGTTTGCTTCATTTTCTAAACTTATATACAGCAACAAATGAAATTTTAAATCTATTTTTCTATTGCAGGTAGGGAGTGAATCTGTAACATGCTTCCAAGTGCCTTCTATGGTATTTGTGTGGCAATTCGTTACTGGATTTACAAAATGAAGGCTATGATTTAACGTCAAATGATCAAACCTTCTTGTCCTAAATTTTTAAATGCCTTCCATTTGTTGAAAAAATCATAGTTCCAGGCTCTATCCATTCCTGTAAAATGTTTACTAGAATCTCGCAAGATTTGTTGAGTACTGCTTCCATTCTGAATTCGATTTGTCGACTTCTGCATAATATAGAATAACTTCAATGACAAATTGCCCCCAATCTGCAACTGTATCAGAAGATAAACAGAAATAAGCTTTGGTCTATTTTGTTCTGGTTCCCATGATCAAATGATAAGTGAGACGAAAAATCTCATTTAATTTTAGTTTGCTGCAACTGAACCACAAGCCAAGATGTATGGTTTTAGTTGAACTATATACAAGCCATGATGTTTTAGTTAAACCACATATCTTGTTGTTCCTGAAATTTCTGCTAATTTATGATTAACTATCTAAAATAGAATTTTTCTTCTCAAACTTCATCAGAACATTACAATTGCAGTAAAAAAATTCTAATTTAATCAGATGAGTTTTTCTTGCAAAATCTAAAAATATATTCCTATCCCTACATATTTCATAAACAAAATCAAGATTAAATACTCCCTTTTTCTCCCCAAATGTGGCCTTTTTGCTAGAAAATAAAACAGGAACTGTTTCTGACAGAACTTTCTTATACTTGGGATAAACACTGCAAATAGTCCCATGGTTAGAGGGAACAGGTTACAATATTTAAAGGTATATAAAATAACAAGTTTTTTAAAATTTAAAATAACCTCTTTGTAAATTAATAATAATGTAAAAATTGATAGTCAGCCTAATCTATAACTAGAATAATTTATCAATAAGTAAAAATGAATGTTAATGAATAACTAAATAATATTAATAAATAATATGGATAAAGGCACATTAATAATAAAAATATATTTCCTAATTATGACAAAATTAAGTCAACCTAAGCAATAATTAAATAATTTTTCAGTAATTAAGAAGAAATATTAATAAGTAATATGAATAAGAAATAAGATAATAATAAAAGAATTGAAATACAACCTAATAATTAAAGAATATTCAACTTAATCAATAATTAAAAATAAACTAATAAATATTAAATATAACTATTTTTTATAAATAATTTTTAATATAATTCATTAAATATTAAATAAAGAATAATAATTATTAATTTTAATATTAAATAAAGAATAATAATTATTAATTTTAATATTAAAGAATAAAAATTATTAATTTTAATAATAAATTTAAATAATTATGATTAATTAATTAATATTAAATAAATATTTTTTATAAATGTTAAGAAATAACAGGAAATAAGGCAGTGAATTCTTGTCCGGAAATATCTATGTTTGAACAGTTGAAAATCCAAGTTGAAAAGAAGGGTGCCTGAGAGAGAATTCCATAGTCCCCCCCCCCCCCCAAACATTACTGATTGGATATAATTTCATCTCTTAGCCTGTTCATAAAATTTAATGGTACGTGTACTACTGTCACCGCAGCCAAACTGGCACCACATGAATTCTGCAATTTTCTATCAAAATCTGACAGATTGATATTCTTTTCATTTAAAACACGTTAGGATCTTGGTTATTTTGATATCAAGATAGGATTCATGCATGGCACCAATTTTGCTGCGATTGCGCTAATACGTAAGTACCAATTTAATTTTTATGAAGTGGTATTATATATACAGAGTTCTGCTTAGAAGTTGATGTTTTCTAGTAAGTAATAAGTTATATGCAGTAATTAAACAAATAGATTTGTAAAAACCTAAACAAACTATACTAATTCGATACTCGTATATTAGTCATGTGCCAGTATTTATTGCTAAAGATTTTATGGTTATTGCAACTTATTTCATTTTAAACCTTTAATGAGCCATTTGGCTATAATTTTTTAATTTATAATTCATTAAAACTCAATTGAAATCTGTCAAGCTTGTCAATAACATTGGGTTGCCACTTATTCTTTAGAATATCTTTGCCAAAAATTGAAGTTTGCTAGTATTCAAATACTTTACTGAAAAGAGCAGAAACAAATAATATTTTAAACTTTTTGGTTTTTTTTCACTATCCTTACAAAGGCATAAATATGAAAGATTTACATGTGTTACATTGCTAGAAAATATTTTATGAATCTTATACTTTCTTCAATCTTTAAAATCTTATTTCTTATTGGTTACTGCTTACAGGTATTTTATTCTAAGAATTTAAGTTACTGCTTTTGAGCTATGAATTTTTAGTCATTTTTTAATCAAATTGCAAATCAAATGTTATTTAACATTATAATAAAACTGTGGAGAAAGTTTCAATATTGTTGTATCCTTTCATTATTGCTCCTTTATTAAAGATACTATTTATTTCTTGAGTTTGTTTTTTGTACAGAAATCACTTGGTTAATTATTGTACAATAATAAATTCCATACATATGGCATTGTAATTGGTATAGTAAAAAGAATGGATATATAAATTTAAAATAAAATTAATGCTAAAAAAATTTAAGATTATGAAGAAAAGGAATAAAATATTTTGTATATACAATATAAGAAAAGAAAAATAGCATGTATGAAAATACAAATTTGAAAAATACTAAGTATAATTATAATTTATTATCCAATCAAAACATTATAGAATAGTAAATAAAATACTGTTGACTCTCGATAATTCGAAGTTCGAGGGACTAATGAAAAACTTCAAATTTTCAAGAGGATTGAAAAAATTCTCAAAATACACAGAGAAATTTTTTTCTGAGATATTTAAATTTGAAACTATGTAATAAAACAACAATTGTACATATGTATAAAGTATTTCTAAAGAGTACATATTATACAGTATAAATTATTTACAGAAGTTAAAAGTCTTATTATAAGAATACATTCTCATACACAATGCTACACATCTCTTCATAATAATGGACAATCCTTTCTGAACATGTGTAACAAGGCCATGTGTTAAACAAAAGAAATGTATGGCCGACAAAAGGTTTGGTTGGTCTATGGAAGGCCCACTTAAAGGAATGAAAACAATAAAAGTGTCTTTTTACCTGAGGAATTGGAAAACACTAAGAAGGGGTAGAAGACAGATAGTCATCAAAGGGGCTACATTACAGGGTAGACATGCAGAGGCAACACAAAACTTGTAAGCTCCAACCTGTTTATTACAGGACTACAGATGATAGTGAGTGTTCGAATTATCGAGAGTTTTATAAGATCACTTTAAATTATAGCATGTAGTCTAGTCAGCTACAGATTTTACTTCGAAATATTGAGTGTACCAAAACATATTGCTTTAGTTCAAAATATCAAGAGTTTTTCTAGGGACTGAGCATATACTTCAAATTATCGAGAGGTTTGTATTATCGATGGTTTGAATTATCTAGAGTCGACTGTATATTTTTCATCTTTCTTCGAATTGTCTCATTTTTAAAAAGTTCAGATTATGTGTGACAGTTTGTCTTCTGTATATTTAAATATATTATTGAATATTCATTAATTAGAATCTCAAATGCAGTTTGATATAAAATTAGAGGAAATTTATTTTTATGAGAAATTTAATCTTAAAATTTTAATGTGTCTTTGTAGGTTGGATTTTCTTTTATAAATGTGTAGTTTTACTTGAATTTAAGGTGAAATGAACAGGATGGAACCTCCTGTTCTAAATATTCCAAATGAATTAACTTTCATCCTACAAGCTGGTCTATCAAGAGAATCGGTTACAGTTAATGTTTCTGAATTTTCCATTGAGAAACTTAAGGAATTGGCTTGTAACTTTCTAGATAAAAAAGTAAGTCTTTTCTATGTGTTTCTATTCAAGTAATAAGCATTTACTGATTCCTCCTAGTATAGTTACATTTCCTTTTTAAAAAAATTATACATACCTTGTTACAAGACCTCATTCTACAGAATTCTTTTTGGTAATTAATCACATTGAACAAAAAATATGGAATATTAAGAAAGCTTCTTAAATTTAAAAACAAGTTACATGAATAATTTTCATGTCAATTGCAAAGAAATTTTATTGCTCTTTATGAATTTCTTGACTTTTTATTAGTTTTAAAACTTTTTATACATTTAAATTTTGGGTTAAGCTATTGGTCATAAATGTATTGTAACAGAATAACCAAAGAATACCATTGTTTTTTGCCCAGGATATGGATATTGCTTAGCACCTTTTCTTACTGAGGAAAAGTTATGCAATTTGCTCCCCAGTGCCACTGTTTTTCACATAGAAGTGCATAATTATGCATTTTATTGGGAAAAAGGGAAGGTACAAAAAAGTAAATCCTCCTCTTAAATAAGTAAAACCTTTGTAAACACTGTTTTTTTTTTTTCATTCCAAAGTCTTTAGAGTAGTTTTACTGACAGTAGCACAACAAAGAATTTTACTTTGAAAGGGCTAGTATAGGCTCCATGGGTAGTTAACACACGAGATGAGCAAAATGTATATATATGTCAGTGTCAGTTAAGGGATTAAAGTAGCAAATTTTTTTTGGAATTGTTCTTCCTCAGTTAATAACATCCATTTACAATGAACATTTTGGGTACAATCTTTAAACCAGAAAAACTGTGGGTGAAAATCATTCATGGATCACAGATGTAAGGGATGAATAATGATTGGCAATCTGCACCAAACGTATCAAAAAATGCTTCAGATGTGAGATATTGAATCTTGTCAATACACATTTTTAAACTTTAAAAAAAGAATTGCATAGATTAAGAATATTTATCCGTGTATGTGTAATATGTCCCAAATTAACAATCATTGAAAAAAATATTTACCTAAAATGGACAGATGAGCACTTTCATTAGACTGTTGACCAATAGAGATGGAGGATGTTGTCTGATAAATCTAGATTTTGCTTATATTTCAGTGACAGTTATTCCAGAGTCATAATGAGAGCAGGTGAATCTTTTAAAACCTATGTGTGTCTTAAAATGCTGTATATAAAGGTAGAGGAAGTATCATTCTTTGGAAGTTGATTTATTGTGCTAAAACTTTAGTTGTATCCAATATCGCATGAAAGCAGTAAACACTATTTGAATATATAAAATTAGCATTCCACATTAAGTATGGAAATTTTCAATTTTTCATTTTCAGTGTTATTGAGAAAATTTGGTACATTTTGGAGTGTGGCATGAAAAGGAAATTAAACATTTATTGTGTGAATTTGGCTTTATTGAATGGTCAATTAATTGTGGAGAAGGTCAAATTCGATATTATGTAATCCTAAGTCATATTAATAACCTTCCTGAAGAAAACTCAAGCTGTCACTGAAGTAAATGTAACAACTAGGGATTGCAATATTAGACCAGAAGTTCAATGCCGGTATTTTTTACCGGAATACCGGTTTAATACTGGTAGTAGAAATTTTAGGTTAAGAAAAAAAATACTGGTGTTTCTTTGTTTTATTTGCCAGTTTTATAAAAAAGTGAAAATATCACAAAAAATTTATTTGTAATTTTTAAATTATAACAGCATAAAAAGAATCCCAAAAAGTAAAGGAACATCTTATTTATTTAAATCACCAAAAAAGTGTAAATATCACTATTAAGTCTCTGGCATTATTACAAATTTTTTTAATGTAATCTTAAAAAAACATAATGTATTATTTGTGCTTCCATTAAGCCTGGAACGCAATTATGTGTACAAATTACCAGCTGTCGAAAATGCCCTTTTGGCATCTACGCTAGTTGGTAGTATTATTAGCAATGTGCGATATACTTTTTCCAAGTATTTACCTCTAAATTTCTCATCTTCAAATAAATTGATCTCTTGTTGGATGGTTTTGTATATGGCTGATTTCTGTGTTGTATTTTGGTTTGTTGAAATTTATTTACTTATCGCTAATTCTAATTTTTGTTAAAGAGACAATTTTCGCTGTCGACATTAGTGTCATAATCATCTTCGATAACTGTACAAAATCCTTCTGAATGTAGATAAGGTTTGCGAGTAAAAAATTTTAAGGAAATTTACTATCAACTTGATCAACTATACTATTCTATAAACTTGACTCTTTTCTTCTTTTTCATTTTTAAAATCATGATGAAAAATAAATACACACAATTGTGGTATGCAAATACAATGTGACAAACCTAATTTAAAAAATATTGCAATATTACGCATTTTCTTCACAACTACAACTTTGTTTTCATTGATATGAATATCAGACTACAAATCCTGTGTGTGTGCAGTATCACTCTGAGCTGTAATAGAATAGCTTTGGCTCATATCCTTGGATAAATCACATTTTATCACATATCTCTTGATTGTATGATGCAACTTTATATTCAGTTTAATTATTTCCCCCGTTAGGGAGACATAAAAACATAAATGTATACTATTTTGCCAGGTTGGCGATCCCTGAACATATAGTGGAAACAATTTTAAAAAATTTTAATAAATACCGAAAAACTGGTATTTAAACTCGTGAATACCAGTATTACAAAACTGTAGAAATGGCTCAAAATACTGGTATCTTGGTATACCGGTATTGCAATTTCTAATAATAACATATTTATGAACAAAAACAGAATTCCATACTATTTCTGGTATGTTTACATACTGTATTCAAGTATTGTAATTATTTCAGAAAAATTATGGTTATGATTTATAGTTATAATTAAAAAATAGTTGTATATCTTAATTATAAAATCTTAAAGTATATATGAAATCAAGTATCCATATAATGAAATCAAAAGAAATGAGCACTTACAATTTATTGTCCTGTAATTTATTTTATTACTTACATGGCTTTAATTTGTATGCTTTGAAATAAAAAAATTAATTTAATACACTTAAGTTTTTTATTTTATTAAAATGTATAATTTATGAATATATTTTTAAAAAATGCTAATTTTTTTCTTCCAGTTTTCAGATCATGGTATTAGCAAATTAGAGCAGCGATTGCTTTTTTTCCGTCATGATTACAATTTTGATAGCATTTTGCTGCCAGTTTTAACAACATCAGATGTTGTTGAAAATGGAATTATTGAAATTGTTTTATCTGGTAAGATTAGTTTTTGCTTTATATAGTCTTCAAATAAAAAAAATCCTCAGATAAATGAAGCAAAAAAATTTTTATGCAACCTACTTTTTGATACTTTTTTATTCTTTTGTATACTGTTGTGCAAAACTTAAGCAACAATGTAAATTTTAAGCATATAGGCTATGAAATTGCAGAAAAGGTTTAGTGCTCTCAAAGGGTACAATGAACTAGCAATTCAGTAAAAAGGTGATGCATACACAAATATTGGGAACAAAACACATCATAGGTGAGGAGTGTGAATGCAAAACACATGCTGTTGGGGCACATAGCTCAAGTCTATAGTATAAGGAAGAACGGAGGTGCAATTAATGATGTTTGCGGCAAGTGCATTCTTTCGTGAAATATGGCTAGAAGAAATCATCTGGACGACTTCACATGCGGAAGAATGATCAGAAAGCTGGAGGGTTGTAGTTTGACCAGTGTAGCAAAAGAGTTCAGAATCAACAAATTGTTGTTTTGCCTGCTTGGAAAGCCTCACAAACCATAGGTACAGCTGTTATAAAGGTTGGTAATGGCTGGCTGAGGAAAACAAATGCAGTGGATGACTGATATATTGTCTTGTAGGTGAAAAAAAAGCTGGATATCAGATAGGAAGTACCATTGTTCAGCAATTGTGTACAGCAACAGGATGACAATGGCATCAGTTTATTGTGGCTTGAAGCCTTCAGAAAAATAGTCTATTTGGCCTCCCTGCTGCATCCCTTTAAAAGTTGGCCATCAGTGACACTGTTTAGAGTGATGTAAGGAGTAAAAAAACTGTACATCTCATCAATAGAGTCATGTCCTCTTAACAGATGAAAGTCCTTACAGTGCCTCAAGTGATTCTCAATGCCAGTTGATTTGGAGAGAGGTGGGGACATGGTTTCTTTCCAGTAACATCACAGAAAGAGACCGTTACGGCAGTCCTGGAGTTGTCTTCTAGGAAGGCATTATGCTGAATGGATGGACTGAGCTCCACGTTTTTGACAGAGGTTCTGTAACTGGAGATTGCTTATTGTAAAGAGGTGATCTTTTCCCATGTGTGTCTGTTCCAAGGTGCTATTGGACCAGACTTTGTTTTTATGTGTGATAATGCATGGCTACACCAGGCTGCTGATGTCCAGCAGTCCCTGGAAAGTGAAGATATCACTTGAATGGATTAGTTGGCTTTCTCCACTCATGAAATCCCAAAGAAAATGTGTGGGATGCTTTGAGGAGTGGCATGATTGCATCCTCCAGGGAACTCCTAACAAATGAAACAGATGCTGATTGAGGAATGGGCACTGACCTCGAGCTGTTGGACAATTTGGTGCTGAGTATTGAAGAGATGGTGCAAAACAGTCATTTTAGTAAGGGGAAGGCATATCCAGTATTAAGGAACATCTGCTTGTTGTTCTACCTCTTGGAATGACAATCATGTATAATGATGTTATGAGTTCAATAAAGCCTTGTTTTTCATTTGATTTCATACTATATGCATTGTATTCCTATTTTGCACAACTATGCTTTCATCATCACTTAAGTACAAAATGCTGTCTCTCGTTTCTGAATTTCTTGATTTCTCATGGAGTTATGCAACAACAAAAAAAAAAAAGAAAACTGTTGCTTAAATTTTTTACATTGATGTATTGGAAATCAATTTTAAGATAAAATACTGTAATTAGAAAGAAAACTGATTTTTGAACTTAAAAACCCTTTTATATAATGTGATAAATTTCAATTTGAAAATTGAGAATTTTAATTACATTTCCACATTATAGTGTTATGTATCAGATATTTCAATATTTTTAATAGTGATTGAAATGCTTTAATAATTTCATTAACATTGATTCCTGTTATTAAATTTTTTAAGTAATTTCTCATCTAATAAAATGAAAAACATCTTATTATATTATTCTAATTGGTTGTAACAAATCCCAATTAATTGAATGTGAAATATGTTGAAATGTCTGTTAAAATTTAAATTATTATTAAATTTTAAATGATCTTAAATGTTGCAGAATTGTTTAATATATTTTTTTTACTTCATTCGAATGAGTCACTAACTTTCTCTGGTAATCAAAATGAATATACTATTGTCATATAGCAGTGTTGGATTTAATTTAGTAGTACATGATGGATGGTAATAAAAAGTGGGATTATTTTAATAATCTGTATAAATTTATCAAATTTGTACTTATAACTCTTGTGTAGTTCTAGAATGACTTTAATTCAAGGCTATCAATTGTACTGTGTAAGAAACGAATATATTAAGTAGACATATTTTAAAATTTCATTTTCTTTACTTAGAATTTTTAACAACTTTGCTGTAAATTTTAGTAGAAAGTTTATATTGTGTGGAACTGATTTTGAAAATGCTATAACATAATTGCATTATAAATGTATTATTTCATTGAAAGGACAGAACATCTTTCAGTAGCTCTAAACTTTTAAATAATCACACTTATTAAAAAAGTTTTTTGGAATCTATTTTTGTATTGTATATTTGTATTTTGAAGTTGATATGCTTTTGCTTCTTAATTGGATGCAATAATTCTTGCCTAAATTGTACAGAAGTTCTTCCTTTGAGATCCCTTTATCAAATTCTTGCTATAAATGTATGAAATTGAAATGAACTCCTATAGTATGTGTTAAGCATGCTACTTTTCAAATTCCTACTGTTAGCTCACTCTCTCTCTCTATATATTTATCTTGTTCAAATTTTCAATTGTTAATAAAGTACTTTCTATTCATCCATTCAAGTTCAAATAAATTTTTAAAAACTTGTACTGGATGACATTTGATGTTTATACAGTTTTCAAATATTAATTCATTAATTAAATTAATAACCGGGTATGCATTATTACAACAATGCAGACAAATCATACTCTTTTTCAATTCCTATTATTAGTTCACTCTCTCCCTATATCAGGGGTGGCCAACCTTTTTGGGAAGAGTGCCACTATCTGATGAAAAATAATCATGTGTGCCACTTCCAATTTTTCGAACAAACACAACAATTTAAACAAGGGGGAGGGGGGAATGCTTCTATTAGGCTTAATTTTGGATTTTTACAAAAAGAGCACATTTTTAATGAAAGCCTAAGTAGTGGAAATTTAAAAATAATAGAATAAATAATACTAAAGTACAAACTTAGGTTTTATTGTTAATCAGTTCAGTTAATTATGAAAATTTTTTATTTTATGTTTAAATAATAGAAATTTTTTTTTCATAAACATATGTTGATCTAAACCTGCAATATTTGACAGCTAAAATCGTATACATTTGAAAAATTGCTTGTCTGTACAAATTTCCAAAATTCAATATAATTCAGATCACTTGCAGTTTGAAATTAGTACCTCTTATTTGCTTATCAATGCAGTATTTTGCTGTGGGTCAGTAATTTAGATTTGGATTTCATGTAGATAACAGTTAGCGCAACTTGCAAATAAATTGAAAAAAATGTGAAAAAGATTGTTTTTTAATCATCTTGATAGTCATCAAACCTAGCACTGAATGAATTCTGTAAAAATGGATACTAAATGTTTAAATCTATCACCATGCGGAGCACTACTAACTTTGGTAGATAGCTCCTGCATTAATGTGATTTTTCTCCGAAATTGAGACAAAAAAAACAAAAGTTCGTTCACAAAAGAAGATACATGATCAATTAGGGTAGGAAAAATAAAGTCTTTTCCCAGTGATCTTAAATTTGAATTATTAAAGCGTTCCACGGCCAATCTTCATTCTTGAGAAACAAGCCCTCACTGAGGAGTTAAATGTATTCTTCCAAATATGCACACGCTTTCACAATGTCAAGAGTGAAAGACTTTGGAAAGCCAAGTTGTACAACACTGAAGGAGCATCCTCTCCGTTTAACAAATTTCTATTGTAATTAAATTAAGTATATTTAAAATTTTGAAATTTTTTTTTGGGTCCAAGACAACCACATTTCATAAAAATTGTAAAATAAATTATCCATTAAATTTTTTAAAATTTTCAAAGTCTTCACGTGCTACTGTTACAACTCTGCCGTGCTACGGGTTGGCCACCCCTGCCCTATATGTATATATATATATATATAATTTTGTTCAAATTTTTGGTCATTAATAAAATACTTTCTATTCATCCATTCAAAGTGGGAATCAACTTAAAATTTTTTTATATGAAAGGTAAACAAATGTGCAGTACTAAATTGTACATGAGTTTAAGTGGTTTTTGTACTATGTTTTTCAATCTCTTTTCACAAATTTCCAGGCAACAGTGCATCATACGATGCCCAGATGAGGGCACATTCCCTTATGTTGCACTCTTACAAGTCTCCTACCTTTTGTGATTTTTGTGGTGAAATGCTGTTTGGTCTTGTTAGACAGGGTTTAAAATGTGAAGGTAATGCTTTTTAATATATTTTTTAGAATGTATTTTTTTTAATAATATCGATATTGGACTCATATTTGACACACAGCACAGAAAAGCTGGATGCAAATAGCTAATGTTCTAATTATTGCATTTCAAATTTTTATTACACGATTATTTGTTATTGTGTTGCCCCATTAACACCCTAATTTTGGATTTAAAACAAAAATGGTGTAGAATATATAAGGAGTAATAAAAGCTTGCATTTATTTAATTCATGGTCTATTTTAGTTTGTAATAATAATTTTTTGATATATGTATACTTGTTTAATGCATTTAGTGAATTTCTACGAGTTTATTTTGTCAATTTATATTCAGGAGCTGTACTGTAAATTATAATTTTTTAAATTATTATTTATAGGATCTAACTTTTTTTCCTCTTTCATCTCAAAATAAATTAAGCTTTTTCTTCCTTGCTTTCATTTTTTTAAAAATTGTTTCTAAAGTATCTTTCTTCTAAAAAATCTGCAGACATTTTCAATGCAATTGTGCGGTTTGATTGTAATATTTTTTGTAAACTTTTGGAACTGCTGCATGTAATAAGGAACATTTTTCTTCAAGGAATAAATCCCTTCACAATTGCTGTGAGGTAAGTAAGGGACAGTTACATTTTAATTTCTCTTTAGTGCTCTTTTTTTTAATACTTTGCATTGTTTTTCCTTTTCTTAGTTCATCATTTTAAAAAAAAAGTTTGCTTATGTTACACTTGCAGCATGTTTTTATTGTATTTTAGCTGATGCGTTTGACCCAACCCCATGCACATTCTGATATACTGAATGTATTTTTTAGTTGTTTTTTTTAGATAATGTTTTCTTAGAAAATTTTATTTTTTTTATATTTTATTGTTTTCAGAATTAAATCCTTAAATAAAGCTTTTAGATATTTCTATATTTGTTTTAAAGTCCTATTTGATTAGAAATATTGGATTTTTAAAAATAATATTTTTATATCTCATGTGGGGATGTGGAATTGCTATATTGGGTAGTTTTATGCTTGTATTTTAATGTTTTAAGCTATGTAATCTGGCTTAACATAGCATTTTGCAATGCATTAAAAATGCCTATTAAAATTTGATTTGTGAAAATTTGGCATATTTGGAAACCAAGCATTTCCAATATTCTGCCAAATTAATGTGTGATTACTGTTTAGTAGAATTAAATTGTAATCAATTTGATTCTTTTTAATTAACAATTTTCTTACAATAATCTTTTATTTGTTCTGAAATTTGAAACTTCTTTATTTATAGCATATTATTTAATAAATATATCATAAAATGTCAACGAATCTTAATTAAAATTTTTATATTGTTTGCTTTTTGTAGTTATTGCAACTTTTTGTAATTTTTAGGATGTGGCTTAAGTTTTCACAAGCGATGTGTTTATAAAATTCCAAATAATTGTACACACACTAGAAGACGCAGATCATCAACATTTTTGCATACTCCAAATCAGCCTGATCAAGTTGGAGTTTCTTTGAGCATTCCTAATATGGGAAGTGTATGTATTTTATATTCTTTATGTAATTTGTGATTTGTGTTTAATCTTATTTAGATGTTAACTAGTTGCTACCCACCCACTTTGCTGGGTATTTCATAATGTTGTATGAATATATATTGTTTATATATGTATAAATTATTCTTGTCTTAAGTCCTAGCATTAACCATTTGCTTGTAATAAAAAACATTTTTATAATTTTCACTTTATTATTTTTTTTTAAAAAAAAGGGCAAGACTTCTAAATATCTGAAATTGAAGTAGAATTATCTTAACCCCATCCCCCTAAGTGGATTTTTGCAAAACCCGTTTTTTGTGGATCTCTCTCTACTAAACAAAATTAACATGCTCGCTGCCAAATTTAAAATCTAAATCTAACAGTTCAAAAACAGAAATTTTTTCTTATCAGTAAGGACCACAACCCCCTTTGAAAGTTGATCTCAGTTTACGAAGATTTCAATTCAACAAACAAAATATGCATGCCAAATTTCATTACTGCAGAATTAGTTGTTCAAAAATGGGAATATATTTTTTATCAATACGCCCCAGTAATTCATCACTTCCTGATAGAAGTTGATTTTTGTAAAATGCATTCTTAGCGGATCGCTATTTAGCAAAAGAAACATGTTTACCAAATTTTAAGTATGTGCGTCTAACAGTTCAAAAACAAGAACTTTTATCTATAATGCCCAATAACCCCTCTTAATTACCCCACCCCGTTTGGAAGATGATTTTCATAAAAGCTGTTTTTAGAGGAACTCTAGTCCATAAGAGGAACATGTTCGCCAAATTTCAAGCCTGTAGGTCTAATAATTCAAAAATGAGAATATATTTTTCTCCAATCCCCCTTATCCTTTGCAAAGCCCTTATTGTTTGATTTTCGCAAAACCCGCTATGTAGTGGATCTTCATTTCATGAAAGAGCCTGTCTGCCAAATTTCAAGTCTTTAGCTCACATTGTTTAAAACCAGGAATATTTAACTATCATGACCTCATCCCTCAGTGATTTTCCCAAAACTCTTTCTATAACTAATCTCTATTCCATGAAAAAAACCTGTCTGCTAAATTCAAAGTCTGTAGGTATAATAGTTCAAAAATGGGACTACATGTAACTTCAACTCCCTTTAACACCTCGCAATCATTAAAACCTTTTTCTAGTGGATCTCTACTCCATGAAAGGGACATCCCTGCCAAATTTCAAAACAATATGTCTAATAGTTTAAAAATGGAAATAATAATCTATATCGTCCTTCAGTACCCCGCAATGTTCCTTGAGGGATCGATTATCATAAAAACCATTTTTAACAGATCTCCACTCCATGAAAGGAATCTGCTTACCGATTTTCAAGACCATACGTCTAATAGTTTAAATATGGAAATAATTATCTATAACATTTCTTAAGCTCCTGGAATGCTCCTTGTTGGTCGATTTTTCTTAAACTATTTTGTAGTAGATATCTACTTTATGAAAAGAATCTGTTTACCAAATTTCAAGACTGTACATCTAATTGTCTAAAAATTTAAAAAATTATCTGTCATGCAACTTAATCCTCTGCAATGCCCTTTAGGGCTCAATTTTGCAAAAACCATTTGTAGTGTGGATCTCCACTCTATGAAAGAAATCAACTTACCAAATTTCAAGACTATATGTCTAATTGCCTAAAAGGGAAAATAATTATCTATTATGCCCCTTGGGTGCTGATTTTCATAAAAACTATTCCGTAGTGGATATCTACTTCATGAAAGGGATCTGCTTACCAAATTTCAAGACTATACATTTAATAGTCTAAAAATTTATATAATTATCTATAACACCTTAAGCCCTTGCAATGCCCCTTGGGTTTCGATTTTCTCAAAATCCGTTCTTAGCAGATTTCTAATCCATGAAAGAAATATGCCTACCAAATGTAAAGTCAGTAGGTTTAATAGTTCTGAAGATAAAAGATGAGTAAGTCGCTTTTCTCCTTTATATTTATATATATATATATATATAGGAAATATATATATATATTTCACATTTTACTAACATTAATTAATTGCAAAATTGAAAAACTTCCCATTTCTGAGAAATGGAATTTTTAAAAATATTTCTGTAGACATTTTCTGCTAGTTGATGCTACAAATAACTTTTCAGGAATTTCTCTTGTCTAAATTCAAATTTTAAAAGTTTTTTTAAAGCTCACATTGTATTTAAACAAGAAATTGAATAACATTTTGTGTTGGAATTTTTAAAAATAATTTTTCACATGCATGTTATTCTGCTAATAAAACATTTAAGCAAAAAAAAAAAAAAAAAAATTAAGGATCTGAATTCTTTTTATTTATTTACAGAGTTATTAAAAATAAATGGAAAATATTTCCTTTTATGATACTTGTATTTTTTAAATTATTTTATTCTGTTGTTGTTTCTTATGCCACCTGATCTTGACTGTCAGATTCAGGCTTACGAAATTCATCTTGGCAAGAGCTTGATGTACGCCCTTGAGCACCATACAGTTGACAGTATGATTTAGCTTGGTCCCACTCCAATTTTGAGGAAGGATATCCTGGGGGGTCAGGGGATGTTTGTGCAAATAGCTTGCTTATTGAATTTATGCAATTTAAGATTTTTTACCAAATAGTGATGCAGTATAAGAATTTGAATTGTTTAATAGAATTTAATAATCCAGAAGCCCCATCTCTTACAGAGTTTTCAATTTCTTCATTATTATAAACACTTAATAAAGCATCATAAATACTTCCCAATTTATACTTTAAAGGTTTAATAACCACTATTAAGCTTTCCCAGCGAGTTGTCAGTGGTGTAACGTACACTACTGCATCAGGGGGGGGGCAGGATTTTAAGGGGCCCAAAACCTGATGGACACAAAGTACGTATTTAATCAATTTATAAAATATTAAAAGTAAAATCTGACTTTGTAGAGGACCCTAGTGTTATCCATTACGCTACTGCGAGTTGCACTTAGTCGCTTTAAAATTATTCCCTTTATATATTCTAATAACATGCCCTAATAAAAAGTTGATGATGAAAAAACTAAATTTTTTTAAATATATTAGAAAAAGTACTGGCTTCTAAGGATGCTTTTGCAATTTCATTAATAAAAAAATTAAAGAGTGGCTAATACAAGGCATGTAGATTGTTCCGGGTTTAATGTTCTAATTCTAGATAGTACCCCTGATTTCTTGCCTCTCATATTGGCTGCTTTATCGTAGACCTGCCCCAACATATCTAGCAAATTAAGCCCTATTTTTTTAAGTTTCTCAACAATTAAATTTGAAAATTCTGTCCCAGGTAATCTTTTAAATGGAAGGAAACATAAAAAACCTTCATTAATTTTAATGACAACTTCATTAGGATTGGATTTCTCAATACATACATATCTTACCAAAAATGCCATTTGTTCAATCTTGCTGGCATCGGGGGTGCAATCTAAAATTATCGAATAATATTTGGCTTGTTTAATTTAATGAACAAAGTGTAATTTAATATTTTAATGCTAAAAGAGAAATTATCTTGTTCTGAATATTTTTCCTTGGATAGTGTACTTAAACTTCTTATTTTATGCAAATGTTTCTCCATTATTGGATCAAATTACTTGTAAAAAATATGATTATTGGAATCATAAAGTTCTTCACTCTTACTCTGATCAGCTAAACAATTTTGAGCAAGCATTTTTAATGTTACTACAATGCGTCGAAGCACCTCACAACAATAATTAGTCTCCACAGTAATAAGTCTTTGCGAGCCACTGTCAATTGTTTTAGAGCATAAGTTCAATCAATAAGTTCAGAGCTAAGTTCAATCCAAGACTTTTGGCTTTGATGATGGTTTTTTGATGTTTCATGTTCTTTTAGAGTTTCAATGAGGTGCCTCCAACTTTTAAGACTTTCTGTGAAAAGGGAACTAATGGTGTACCCAAAAAGTTTGCAGCAAAAACAATATACACAGTTCTTTAGTATGGAAGTAGACTGACCAACTACACATAATCTATTCACCATTTGTTTTTAAATTTTGGTTTAAAATTGTAAGCTAAATCTTTGATTGGTGTCATCATTAGGTAAATTATACTCTTTCAATGGCTAAGGGGGTCCTTCTTTTACTAAACATCTATCGGTGTCAGATAGAATAACTGGCCATTCCTGGTTCTGAACTAAATACTATGGTTAAATTATCATGATCTATGGTTTTGTCTGGAGGAGTAAATACAAGAGCAATGCCACTATCTGTTCTGTTTATTTCATCTGAAATAATCTCATCATGAAAGTCTAAATCATATATTTTAATTCTATACAGCCTTCCTTTTTTTTAGAGTTTAGCCAAATAGGCTTTTGCACCATAAAACTGCACACTTCTTTTTTTCTAGTTCTGTGTAAGTATATTTCATTGAACTTCCTGCCTGTATTTTAATATGGGCTAGTTTTTCAAGTCTCTTTCTTTTGTATTCTGCTCTAAATAGTTTTTTATACCCACCCTCAGACATTCTAAAATTTAAAAAACAACAAAAAAATTTACAATTTTTTTCCCCTTTGAAAGCATTGTATAAAGAATCAGTGCACCACAAAGTATCGCACGGGGGCTTACAGAAGTAAGCGTGAAGCACACCTCACAAAGGAAAGAAGGAAGTTTAAAGATATGAAGGACTACAATACAAACATCCATTTCTTTTCCGGGATTCGAGTCCAGGCCCTGTGGCACTGCAGTCAGCATCACTAACTACTATACCAAATGGACGGCAAAATTTACAATTAACAAGACAAATGTGAGCCACATTTTTTTAATTCTGGGAACCATAATGAAGGTTGTGTAATGTCGTGTTCCATGAGTGGAATTCACTTACAAGCAAGATTTCGCGTCGACAATATTATTTCGATTTAATCCAAAAATAAAATTTTTAACCTAGTTTTCTTTTAACTCTGTAATCTTTTTGCTTAAAATCGTTATTCACTCATGTGATTTTATTTATTGAACACTTAATATATAAATGTATTAATAGTCTAAAATCACTAGGTTTCTAAAGTATAAATAACTAGCTGCAAATACCCGGCTTTAAAATAAGGTTTTCTGTAGAAGCGTACAAAACTGTTTATTTGCATACAATAAAAGGGTACATTTATCTTAAAGCAATGTGATAGACAACATTTTTGGCAGTTCCATTTGGAGTGTGTACAAAAAGATTTTCCTCTTTGCCCACTCTGGAGCAGGTCACATACAACTGCCCATGAGAAAAGCATGGTGTCTGCAAGTCTATGCCAGAAATCCCAAGCGACTGGCCCTGTGAATTGTTGATTGTCATCGCAAAGCACAGTTTCAAAGGGAACTGTATTCTCTTGAATTGTATGGTGTTATCTGAGGGAATGATGGGTATTCTTGGAATGAAGGCATCCTCACCCTTAGCACACCCTGTGAGTACTGTGGCTTAAATGACATGTTGCATCAGTTTTTTCACAATTAATCTTGTGCCATTGCACAACCTGGGTGCATCAATATTTCGGATCAGCATTATTTGGAGCACCAACTTTCAGAATCAAGTTGTGGGCTTGCAAATCAGGAGTCTGAATGGAATTCAAGAACTCAATGGGATATTGTACTGCTTCATCATTTAGGATGCAGTCTATGGACTTGTAGGTATATTCTTGCCCTGGAAGCTGCTTCTGAATGGTGACATTGAGCTTCTCAACCACATCATTTCTGCTTTCCAGAATTGCTCTGTGAGAAAGCCAGTCCTGATCCTTGAAGTTTTGCTGAATGTTAGGATACACCTTGGACAGAAATTCTTCCGGAGAGTTGACAATTTGACCACATGGCATAATGATGAGGCCTATTGAAAGATCTTCAGGAACTTTACCATTTCCAATCTGGAGCAATTTGTTTGAAAATTGTCCTGCAGACAAATCAGAATGTGTGACCGCATGTTTGTAGTTAGACTGAATTTTTCGAGATAGTGCCATAGATAAGAATTTTTCAAACAGGCATTGATCTGATCTGATGGTGTGCCACGTGGGACAATGGGAAGTGTTTGTCGAAAATCACCAGCAAGCACAACAGTTGCTCCACCCATTATTGCAGAGTGCCCTTGCAAATCCTGTAATGTCTTGTCAAGAGCATGGAAAGCATTTCTGTGACTCATGGTAGCCTCATCCCAGACAATTAGCTTGCAGGTTTTGAGAACATGTCCCTGTCCTGTGCCCTTAGAAATATTGCAAGTAGCACTGTCTGATCTGGCCAAGTCCAGTGGCAACTTGAAGGCCAAATGTGCTGTTTGACCACCAGCAAGCAGAGTTGCTTCTATGCCAAAGGAGGCAACAGCCATGTCTTTCTCTTTCCTCACAAAAGCCAATAGCAAATTGAGTAGAAAAGTCTTGCCTGTGTGTTAATGGTGCATCCACAAAGGCAATGCCTCCTCTTTCACTTCTGATCATTCCAGTGAGAGCTATAAAGGCTTGCTGCTGATCTGGAGTAAGTCTTGGCACATTTGCTGCCATGTAGGCTCGATGTGTTTGAACATCAAAGCTAGTTTCCCTCAAGACATCCTTACTTGTCAATTCAGGTTGATCCTGCACTGGTTCTGGCAAACCGTACAGTGCCAGCTTGTGGCCAGTTATAGATAGAATTTTATCTTCCAAGATGGGTTTGTTTAAGCCACATACGGCAACTAAATGACAAAGGTTACTGAGTTGTGCTGGTGACTGAGACACAGCTGCCTCTTCCATTGCCTGGTACAAATGAGAATCATCTTCGAGCAGTCCCAGGACTTGGCATGCCTCAGTGTATGTGCTGCATGACTTAATTTCAAGGATGTCACCATCCTCATCTCTTACAACAACAGTTTTGAGATCTTCAAATGATATTGGTCCTCGAACATGGTGCAACAGGAGGTGCACGTGGAATGCTTCTCTGTTGTTAGGATGCACAGTGTACACTCTTCCCAAGGCATTGTGTGTCACATATCCCGGGAAGTCTGCAAGAGGTACACCTTTTTTTCGGATTTGCCAGACCTTTTGACTGGCATCCCAACAAAAATGTCTAGGCACTTCAGAATACAGCAATGTTTTTGCAAGAGGGTCTGTTTTGCAGAGATAAAAAAAGGCTGTTAATGTAGTCTTTGGTGGAGTGTCAGTCAAATGTGCTGCTGGCTGTCCTGGTTCATAGTACACTCTTTGGCCTCCTTCAAGTTGTACTGTCAAGTGAACAACTGTTGGATGCCTTTGATGGGTGGGAAAGTTGAGCAGGTGCCACACTGCTACTAATGTATCGTCCTTGTTGATAAGTGGTAACCTCATCAAGCCTGTTCGGCATTTCATTTGCAACAGCAAACATACTTCATGTAAGATGACTGCTGGAGGTGAGGTCCATCCTACAAACATGGGTCTGGAGGGAGTAGGGGGTCCTTTACCACCATCCCCCCTCTCCCACCCTACACATGTATGACCATCACTTACATCATCTCATCACCACAAAAACATTCAAAATCACTCTTGATGACCAACTTGTATGATTTCCCTTTGGATTTGTATTATTCTGAAAAACATGGGACTTATTTTTGGAAACTCTTTAAATTAAAATATTAGTACACATACTAAGCCTTGGTAAGTTTTCTGAAATGGCATTGAAATGCATTTTTTTAATGTGAGTAATATATCTCAATGTTAAAAAAATTCTACAGTTTTTTATAGCTACAAAATTAAACAGAATTCTTTTTTCCTGTTATTTAATTTCTCTTGGAATAAATATCTATAAATCTTTGAATTTCAATCATTCTATTTGAATTTTTTGTTTCAGTTTCAGCCTTCTTCTCCCAATCGCAACAGGAAGTCTCCATCTTTGCCTTCAGGAAAGATGTCTTGCACTGAAAAGTTGTCTACAGGTTCATCTGGAAAAATGAAGGTTCCACACAGATTTGAGATTCATTCCTACACAAGACCCACAGTGTGCTGTTATTGTAAAAAGTTGCTTAAAGGGCTCATTCGACAAGGAATGCAATGTAAAGGCGAGTAATGCAAAGTCATCGTTTGTATCAGAGAAGCAAAGTGTTTTGGAATTTCCAATATTCAATCTTTTGTATTTTCATATTTGAAAAACTTTAGATTTTTTTATTCAATATTCTAATTAAGTTAGAAAGTAAAAAATTTCTTTGTTAGTAATATAGTTAACAAATTTTACATTTCCTTAAAACTGTACATATTGAGCATAGTACCTATAATGCTTTAAGATATTATTTGTAATATGGATCTATATAATTTAGATTTCACTTTGACTTCTTTGCCAATGTGATTTTATGTTTATTTGCTCGGATTATTTAGCTATTTTAAATAATTTCACATTGAGGAATGGGAAGCTAAGAAAGTTTTTAGCATGTTTATACAATTTTTTTAAACAACTTTACTTTAAATAGTTTTCAGTACTCATTCTAAAATTATAATGAATATTTATTTTTATGCCTTTTTAAATGGATTTACATGGTAAATAAGTTTTCAGAGCAAATAATGATCAACCTTGTTTATTTAGCAGTAATTTTTCTAAAAAAGTATATTTAATGTTTAACATGTGATTTATTCTATTTAAGTAGTCTTTTATTTCTTGACAGATTGTAAATTAAATGTTCACAAACGTAAATGTTTGGAATGTATTCCTATGGATTGCACTGGTGAGGCACCAAAAGAAAGTAAGTGGTTTAAGTTTGTACACACCTAATTTATAATTTTATAATTACTTTTATTTTATTAAAATATAAACGAAGTTTTAATTTGGTTACTCTATGGAAGGTTTCTTATTCAAAATTACACACAGTAAAGATGTGAAATGTTCTTACTAAGGTTGTTTAAATTGTTAAATTTATAACATTACAAAAATTGTGAAAGTAATTGTTAAAAAATGATATTTTGTTTTATTATAGTGTATGATTTTGTTCAAAGGTAGAAACAGATAGAAAATGGAATTTTTCTTAACTGGAAATATTTTTTCCTAATTCATTATTATAATTCATGCTTACAAAACGCGTGTGAACATATTGATATTTTTTTTCCAATTAATACTTTTTGAAAACGGCTTATTCCAAATATTTTTTAATCAATTCTTTAATGTTATAAATTGCTTTTTTAAAAAATAATATTATAAAAAAAATAATAAAAATACATGATTAAATTAGATATGATGGAAAAATAATTTATTTTACATTATATCGTTAATAATTTATTGGTAATACATGACACAATATAATTTTCATACTGCATATTAATCGACAACTTTTTAAGACTAAAAATTTAAATTTTCAATTTAATAGATAAAAGTTTAATATTGGAAATATTTTATTCATGAGTATTTTTGATATCTGAAATTTATAATGCACAATTCATTATATACAGTGAGTATATTAATGAATGATTTTTTTGTAGATTGTGAAATTCCAAAAATACATCAAATGAAAATGATAGTGAAAAGGGTGATCACATTGATGAGGAGTCTGGTGAAGAAAGTGATACTTCTGTAGACAAATCTTTGGTGCAGCCAGATCTACAAGATGATGAATCAAAAATTCCTGTCCAGTTAGTTTATTATTTTTTTTATCTGGAGACAGTTTAGTTTGTCAAATAAAAATATTGAAATATATTTTTATTTTTCATATATTTAGCTGTAAATTAATTCTTTAAAGGTACTTTATCTTTCCATCATTTTATGTGTGTGTCTCAACATTTTTCAAGTTTGCTATGTATATCAATAAAACAGTATTAAATTAAATTAAAAACCTTTTGTATAGAGAAAATATTTTATTAACTGAAAACATAAAATCCCCTGGTGATAACCATTTTTTTAAATGATAACTTTGATTTAAATAATTGATGATTAAAATCTGCTTCATACTTTAAAAAAATTTGTGCTAAAAGGAAGAACATTTTTTTAAAAAATGACAATTTTACTTTGTCATTATGTAGATATAATCATTTTTGGCAAGCAAGACAATTTTAAATCTAACACTAATTTTTATTCTCAATATCTTAATTTAATACAGACAAATAGTAACCACTATGAAGCAAATTTTCTTGATATTGAAATTAAATTAAAAGATAATGATATAGTTACTATTATTTGACAAACAAGAAGCATTAAAATTCAATGTTATAAAAGTACCACATTGGGAGAATAATGTACATGTTTCTATATTCTGAAATATTATTAATTATATACAATGCAATAAATTTCTAGTTTCAAAAAAATCTGAAAAAATAAAAAACTATAAACATTTTACTAAATACTGCTTAATT
Organism: Trichonephila clavata; assembly: GCA_019973975.1. Classification (NCBI taxonomy): domain Eukaryota; kingdom Metazoa; phylum Arthropoda; class Arachnida; order Araneae; family Nephilidae; genus Trichonephila; species Trichonephila clavata. The sequence goes on along the minus strand of BMAO01014752.1, from coordinate 67,605 downwards.
AAAAAATACCCAATTAATCTTGTTGATAATTATTTGAATAAAGAAATTCTAAATAGTAAGGATTAAAATTCCATAGTTACCTCCAAATTCTAAATTTAGAAAAAGTGACTTATTATCTTAGTTTTTTAAAAATTATATATAATTGTAGCGTCCCTAAGGTAATGGTAGTATGTTAACAATTTTTAATTTTTAATTTCTATTCTTTTCATACTTTTGCTAAGTGCTACTATTCAGCCATTCTCATGCTTTGAATAAGCATTTGGGTCCAGAATCTGGCAATAACTTGTTTATTGTACTCAGATTTAGTGCAGGCTCTGCATTTTTGAATGCAATTTTTAGATGTTACCTTTTTCTCATAATGGATTTAGATATTCTATCCATTATTTTGAATATTTTTTTTGCTCAGTATTAACAGAAAGGGGGGGGGGGTTGACTGGCCACAAAACATGTTCAACTCCACTTTCATATAAATTACTTTATATGTAAGCTGTCCTAAGTTGGCAATGTTTATAATACTGTAATTTTCATATTTAACTCTATTATTTTTTTCATATATCCTTTCTAAAATCTATTGCCTGGCTAACTTGCAATTTCAATTTTTTTCAGTTTTGATTAATGCTTATTCATCTTTCTCTAGTAGAGAAATTTTGACTAATATATATATATATATATATTATTTTACGAATAGTGAGGCTTCAAGCAACAACATTCCTTTACAAAGAATTGTTCAAAGTATAAAGCACACAAAGGGAAAAAATTATAAAGTACTTAAAGAAGGCTGGTTGGTGCATCACACAAACAGAGAAGGAATGGTATGCATATATAAAACCCAATAAAATCGTTTTCTGTTTAAATAAAACTATAGTTCTAATCATATATTTTATTTTATTTTGCTTTGTTATGAAAAACGATTTTTCCTATTTTAGAGGAAAAGACATTTTTGGAGGTTAGATACCAAAAGTGTAACTTTGTTCCAAAATGATACTACTTCAAAGTATTATAAGGTAAGTGTAAAATTATGCAGAGATAAAAAATTATATATGTAATTTATTTTTAAATCCTTAAGTTGTGTAGATTAATTCTGGCGAATGTATTACATTTTCTGAGCAGTTAGCTGTCTAAAATTGCTATATATATTTAGTTATGATGTTATTTTCTAATTATTTATTTAAAACTTTTGTATGTGAAAACAGGATGTTTAATCATTTTAAACTTAAGAGATTTTTTGTTTTGTTTTGCAAACAAGGAGAGGGCACGACTAAGGAAATTCATTTGAGGATGAGACGTGTGATAGTAGTACTCCTTTAAGGTGTTCAACCCTCAATGTATTAGTGCCAAATAGCTAGTCAATTCGGAGAAAATAGCATTCAAAATTCATGCATAGCTTAAAAACAAAATTTTCATTAATATCAGGGACACAATAGCATAGATGACAGCATACTTACTTACCAGCCAAGGTTTGAGTCATGCGATCAGTTTTTTTCAATTAGATTTAATTATTATTACAACTGAATAATTTTTTTTAAAATGCCTTATTAAATATTTTTTTAATTATAAAATAAATTATTAATATATAAGATATATACAAGGGTTGGGACAAAAGTCATGGCAACTATTTTTTTTCTTGAAGATACCAGTCCAATTGATAAATGTGACATATACAGATGAAAGGACAAGGTGTTAACTACATGTGTGGACAATGAATAGCACTGAAATATTGTAACACTAATTTATTATGGTAGTATACAGTACACATATGACGATGCATTTGTTGTGCATTTCTTGATGCCACTTGCCCTCTCTAACTTCAGTAGCATTCATTGTCTGTCATCATCCATGAGCTGCTTGATGATGGCACATACCAAGTCGGTCCGCACACTGACCGGTCGTCCCGAAAGTTGCTCATCATTGTTTGACACACGTCCTTGCGGAAACTTTCCTACCCATCATGCTACTGTACAGTATAGTAAGGCATTATCCCCTAGGGCTTCCACAAATTCACTGTGACATTCCATCTCATTTCCCCTCGGAGAACGGCTATTTTGAGGTAAGCGCGCTGCTCAACACTGGTTACTTCCATCTCACATGACACTCATCAACTGACTGATTTCACAGCCCTTGCTGCACTACTACCAGCTATCACAGAGCCATCTGTTGTTCGGCATACACACTATGCCTTCAGAACTTCCACACGACTCGTATATGTTTGAGATTATTTCGCATATCTACAAGAAAAAAAATAGTTGCCATGACTTATACCCCAACCCTAGTATTATTTTTATTATATTAGTTATAAAATATCTTTTAATATTTATTAAAATATGCTATTATATGATAAATATTTATTAACATTATATATATTTATAAAATTTTATATGAATATTTATATAATTACAGTAATTATTTCGCTTTTTAAAATACAAAATTATCTAAAATAACATTTAATATTTTATAAACCTTTTTAAATAAATTTATTTAATTTAAAAATAATTAATGAATTTAAAAAATGAAACAAAAACCTGATTGCCTGACATGAATCTTGGCCAGCCGTGTAGCAAGCGGGTACGCCAGGGGTGGGCAGACTTTTCCAGGGTGAGGGCTACTTCTAATTTTTTAAGGGTGTTGCGGTCCACCGAGCACCAGTGGCTCACACAAAGAGGGGGGGGGTCCACAGTTCCAAACCCTTTTCCATAGCCCATGATTTTTTTTCGATCGATTATAATCCCATGTATATAGTACTTATTATTTAGATAAGTATTTGTTATTTTTAATTTTTATTAATTAATGTTATTTATTTATTTAATAATTTATTTCTTACTGTTCTTTGTTCCCAACTATCTACAAAGCAAAAAAAATATGTTTGGTAGCGTATTGGGGTAGGATATGAGAATAGTAGACATTTGACCCTGGACCACCGTGCTGTGCCCCCTTTAATATATTCACAAGGGTGTCCATTGCCCAGGGTTGTTGGTGTGGTGAGGTAAGGAAAAATTCAACAGTATTTGTTATAACTTAATAATAAATAGGGAATATGTAATAGGGAATTTACCTATGTAAAATAAAATAAAAACTCACTTTTTTTGAAACTGCGTTTAAAGCAAAAGGCAAAATACAAAATTAATATCTAATGATGCATTTATTATCAAACAGTTTAAATACATTAAAAAATAAAGCATTTTCATCTAAAGTTAGTTTTCGTAATTTTAGATAGTAGAAAACTTAGTCTGCGTACTGCCAGCCAAACTTGAATCTTTACCTCAATTACTAAAGGCTAATCTTCAGGCAGTCACTCCAAATTTCTTGGCGGTCCACTGGTCGATCACGATCGACGTAATGCCCATCCTGGAAGTACGCTATCATCCATGCCATTGTGTCTCTGATGTTAAAAAAATGTAATTGTATATAAGCTAAGCATGAATTTTGAATGCTATTTTCTCCAAATTGACTGGCCATTTGGTGCTAATATATTGAGGGTTGAACACCCTAATGTAGTACTACTATTATGCAAAGTCTCATCCCCAAATGAATTTCCTTAGTCATGCTTTCCCCTTGTAAATTAAAAATAAGTTATATATATTTCTGTAATATATTTTCAAATATACTATATGGGTGGCTGTTTTTAGAAATATTTAAGTTTATTGGTATCTTTATTCAGGGTGTGGGTAGATCAGAGAAATAAAAGTTTAACTTTTTTCTTGAAATAGATCAAAGTGCATTTACACACTCAAAAACTTATTTCAGCCTTGTATTTAGTTTTTGAAATTTAATAATGTATCTGAAATTAATTTTTAATCATAATAAACATGAATCATATATATTGCATTTAGATGCTAATGTGAATACATTTTTCCTTTTCTCAGGAAATTCCATTGTCTGAGATTTTGTCTGTGGAACTTTCCAAACAAAATTTGTGTACTGAACAAAATCAATCTTACTATTTAGAACTCCGTACAGCTAATGTTGATTATTACATAACAGAGGATACTAACACTCTCAAGGCATGGGAAACCGCTATCAGACAAGCTCTGATGCCTGTCGATACACCAAAAACAACTAATCCATCCACACAAGGGAATAAAGGTATAAAAATTTTATTTCTCAGAATTGTTTTTTAAAAAAGCTTTGTACGTTAAAAATTAAAAGTACCGTTGAAAAAAGTCAGCAACACAAAATCATTAATTTATTGTTTGTTAGCTAAGCTTGATTTAATTGCATCTTTCTTTTTTTAAATGTGGAAGGCAAAATTTAGTATAAAGGAGGGACTTTTAAATTCATTGTTTGATAAACAGATCAATATATCACTTGTTTCAAATAATTTTTTCTCATAATATGAAGATGTAATGATTGAAAAAAGTTATGAACAATTGATTTTGAAATAATATACTGTTTTATAATGTAAATAATATATATTTGTTTATATAATGTATATTATAGCTTTACTAGATACAGTATTAATAAGTATAATCTGATTTTATATGTTTGAATTGAGGGGGGGGGGGCTAGAATACAGAATTAAATATTATAATTTGTGATAGTTTCTTACCCTTAATATTTAATCTTTATTACAGAATCTTCAAATGGGGCAAATACTAAAAAGGAAAATCCTGAACAAAGTTTGGTGTGTATGAGTTTTGGTGTTGATTTTAGAGTTTGTTGTTCATGTGTTTATATATTTTTCTTAATCTAGTTCTTTTTTCCTTTCCAATTAATGTTATATTAGGAAAATAACTGTAGCATTTATTTCCTTCTTTCTGTTTAATACCTTTTTTTTAGTTTCATATTTAATATTCTCATGTTTAGCAAATTTTTTTACTTCAATAAATATAATGTAATGTCTACTTACATGACTACAATTAGAAATATCTCTGATAATTAATTCATTATACATTTTATATAACTTCAGTTTTTAAAGTTATAAGTTCAGTTTTAAAAAAAAAATTTTTTTACTAGTTCTTAGACAAAACATAGATTAAATTACAATTATTATAAAGTGCTTTTTTTAAGTCTGGTATTTATGAACTTTAATTAAAATAAATACTTTCATGAATGTTTTAAAATTTAAGTATGGAATTGTATTGAAATGATTATTTTGTTGAATTGATGTACCAGTTGATTATTAAAAATTAGAATGATATCAGATTATTTCACACACACAATTGTTGTCATTCATACCAAAGTTTATTTCTTTTAATTGTATTTTCTGGTATTCCATATTTAATAAATGCAAATTAAAAATTTATTCTGTAAATGAAAAAATTTCTAGTTATAACTCTTATTTTTTTACAGGATATTAGCTTACAGTATCAAATTTTCCCTGATGAAGTATTGGGTTCTGGCCAATTTGGAATAGTGTATGGAGGTAATTTCAACTCAGTTTAACAAGAATTTTAAAAAAAATATTAATTCTATTTTGAATTCTGTAATAATTTTGCTTTTACATTCATTGTTCGCAGGAGTGCATCGGACTTCGGGTCGAGGTGTTGCTATCAAAGTAATTGATAAGATGCGTTTCCCCACAAAACAGGAGGCACAACTGAAAAATGAAGTTCAAATTCTACAGAACATTCACCATCCAGGTGTGGTCAACTTGGAAAAGATGTTTGAAACTGTTGAAAGAGTATGTGGTTTGGCTATTTTTAGCCTTTCATTATACTTTTAGCATTTTGTAAATATATTTTGAGTACTTAGTATGTTGTGTATTTGTTAAATACTTTCATTATTTTGATACTTCATGATAAGTGATGAGAATAGGGTATAGTTTGAAGTATTAAAAAAATGAGGTTAAAGCTCATTAATGATTACTATCTGAATCTCCTTTCTTTAAACTTAATTTTGTATCTAAGTAGAACATTTGTCATACATGAGAATAACTCATTAGTATTTTTAATCAAACTAAAGGAAGCTAGACAGAAAAAGACACATTTTGGTTTAGCTTATTTTATGTGAAGGTATTGCATTCTGTAGAGAATAGATCTTATAGCCATTATATATTTTGTTACATGAAATGTAAGCAGCTGAACTTGAATAAGCTCTGGCATGAGCAAATAAAATAGAAATTTTATTTTTATATATAGCTGAAGTAAATTGGTATAGAGACAAACATGTTAAAGTAAAAACTCAAATTTCATGGTTATTACATTAACAAATGTATGTGTAAGTTCTTTTCTGTCAATTAAATTTTATAGAGTGAAACAAATATTGATTTTGATATAAAGTTACCTAGAAAAGAACAGAGGAAAAGAGATTTACTAGTGAATCTCCCACAATTATTACGAAAAGTTCATGACATTTTTTTTAGTATTCGTAAAATATAAATTCACAAATTCAAAATTACTCATTTTTTTTCAAATTAATTTGATTTTTACAATGGAATTTGTTGAACAATTTTAAAATCTGAATTCGTTTGGTATTACATGCTATAATCTTTTTTATTTTCATATGGTTAATGTACAAATTTGTGATTTATTTTCAATTTTCATAGATATTTGTTGTGATGGAAAAACTTAAGGGTGATATGTTGGAGATGATTCTTTCTAGTGAAAAAGGAAGGCTCTCTGAACGAATCACTAAGTTCTTAATCTATCAGGTTAGTTTTTTCTTTTCAAGTCCTATTTTTTTTAAAAAAGAATCCTAAAAATATAAAATTAGTAGCTGTTTTTTTTCCTTGAAGATTCTAATGGCATTGAAGCATCTGCATTTGAAGTGCATAGTTCACTGTGATTTAAAACCAGAAAATGTTCTTCTGTCATCAGATTCTGATTTTCCACAGGTTAGTTTAAAAATCCTACCTTAATCATTTATATACATAATGCTTTATTTTCTTCATACCTTAAATTTAGAATCCAACAAGCGATATAAATTGAGCAACTGTTTAAAAAGCGTAGTTATTTCAACAGATTTATACTTGAGGTTGTTACAATTATACATATGGGGAAAATGAATTAATTTTGTGAAAATTCTAAAACTAAATGCTTATAGTATATATTTTTTAAAAAGAAATTGAATACACTTTGAAATCTGATAAATTGTGTTCTATTTTAATAAAAAAATTTCTCTGCATTAGAAAAAGATTTTTTGGGAGAATAATATTTAAAGTATGCATTTCAAATTTGACTACATTATGCTTTATTTTACTGTAAAAAGGGATAGTTGTAGAAATGTATAGTTTCAAATTTGTTAAGTATCTTATTTTATTCTTAAATGAATATTGTAACAGACTGTGTTTTAACTGTCACCGAAAGATGATGTAGTAACTGGTTAGAGACTGTGCTGCCCTCAGTCAGTAAGTTTCTAGTTGGTAGGTTAGTTAGTTAGCAAGTGTGTTGTATGAGGGTATGTCTTGTTTTATGTAACTCTGTATCTGCTCTACCAAGGAGCGATAATAAAATGAGGATTTAAGCCTGCGAGTAAAGTGTCTCATTTTGGATATGTCTAATGAATATTGCATTCCACTCATCGGCATGTGTGTTAAAATATTCTTTTTACATAATGATTTGAAAAAAATCTTTAAATTTAAAAACAAATCTTGATAAAACATGTTTGGGAAATATGAGTGTAGTATTTTATCCCAATCACTGAGAACTCTAGACTATATTTTATTTTTAAAAAAATATAATGTACAATTTTGAGAAGAAATCTGAATTTTCTTTTAGGTTAAACTTTGTGATTTTGGTTTTGCTCGCATCATTGGAGAAAAATCCTTCAGACGTTCAGTCGTAGGTACTCCTGCTTATTTAGGTAAAAATCATTTTATGGATAAAGTTATATTGATAATTTGAATTTTTATAATTCTGAATATTAACATATTTTTTTTCACTTTTTTGTTAGCCCCTGAGGTGTTAAAGAACAAAGGCTACAACAGATCTTTAGATATGTGGTCTGTTGGAGTCATAGTGTATGTTAGGTAAGTCTACAAAAACAGATTTTCAAGATGTTGAAGATCATTAATATTTTTTGCATATAAGTTTATTAAATATTACTCATCACTGTAAACATTGTAAATAATTTTACATGTTTCAGTGGATAGTACGGCATAAATCAATAAAAGCTGACAGTACAGATGTAGGTAGAAAAAAAAAAAAACTTTTGTTGTACTTTTTATTGGAATGTATAACAGATTTGTGGAACAAGTTTTCTATATTTAATAAGAGAAGTAATGGGCAAATTTAAAGTCTGTCTATGGAGTTTTATAACAATTTAAGGCTACACAGTACCCTTTTTCAAAAAAAAAAAAAAATTTGGAGACTGTAACAGTAAAAATATTTTATAATTTATATTCAGATTATATTAAGTTGATTCTGAGAGAAAAAAGTCAGTTTGACCCGACATTATTTTACAATTTTAAAAATTAAGAATTTCCCAATTTTTTCAGGTATTTTAAGTGATTTGTTTCTTAGATTATTGCAAACAAAAGTTAGTATGGATTTGAAAATCTGTTCCCTTGTGTTTTAATAGTTATTTTTCTATTTAACATCCTAATCCATACTAACTTTTATAGAACATACATTTGGGAGTATCTACAAAAATTTCAAGACTCTATCTTGAACAGAAAGAGTCTTAGAGATTAGGAAACATTTATAAGTTCAAAATTAAAAGTCTGAGAAAAATACGTTTAAAGTTTGTACAGGCATAAATCAAAAACCTATTATGCCTGTAAAGCTTTAATTTTTTCCAACTTCTGTTCTATATTAAAACACTACTTTAATTAATTCTGACTGAAATTTTTTTTAAATTCAAAATATATTTTTGCATAGTATTGATAGTGTCTGTTATGTTATTCAGCCCAATCTTAACAAAATATTTTCACAAAAGTTTGCTTGTATTTCAACACAAGTAATTTATTTACAACATAATAATGATACTTACTAACTTAAGCTAAAAATCTCCAGGTTTGTACATAAAATTTAATTATTTTTTCAGTTATAAATTTGGGAAGTTTAGCAAGTCACACAACAAGAACTCAAATACCATAAAATAGTACTACTACTATATGTTTATTATAATGTAGTTTTGCACATCATGGAAATATTCAGTTCTACCTGCAATACTTCTAGTTGGAATACTTGTATTCAGAAGTCTTATTGCAGTATCAAGTGAAAGGCTGGTTTTTAAATACAGTCGACTCTCGATAATCTGAAGTTGGTGGGACCAATGAAAAACTTTGAATCAAGAGGCTAGAAAAAAATTTCTTTGTGTATTTCGGGAATTTTTTAACACATTTAAATTTAAAATTATGTAATGAAACAACAATTGTTTGTGTACATATGTATAAAATTATTTTAAAATATTTCACAGAAGTTTAGTCTCTTGTATCAAAAGAATGCATTCATACATAATCCTATGCATCTCTTCACAACACCAGACCAGCCTTCCTGAATACATGTGTAGCAAAGTCACATATTAAACGAAAGATATGGGTGGCTAACAACAGGCATGGTGGCTCTATTGTCCACTTAAAGGAATGAAAACAATAAAAGTGAATTTTCACCTGAGGAACCAGAAAAAACTAAGAAGGGTTGCAGACAGATGGTCACCAAAGGGACTACATTACAGGGGAGATAGGCAGAGATAACACAATGCAAAACTTGTAAGCTGCAATCTGTTTGTTACAGGACTACACATGATAGTGAGTGTTCCGATTGTCAAGAGCTATATGAGAACTTCAAATTATAGTGTGTTGTAGTCTGGGCAGACACAGATTTTACTTCGAAATATTGAGTGTTCCAAAACATATTGCTTTAATTCAAAATATCAAGAGTTTCTCTCGGAACTGATCATATACTTCGAATTATCGAGAGGCTCGTATTATCGAAAGTTTGAATTACCGAGAGTTGACTGTAAATCATTTTCAGTAGTATTCCATCTCTTCCTAATATTGTTTCTCATAGCAACCTGAGAAAGTTTTGGCTGTAGCATTTTCTCAACAGGAAAAAATTAATGAAAATCTGTTCTGTTTTTTAAAACAAAAATCTGCCTTGAAATCAATCTTAAGTAATTATGAGAACTCTAAACATAATCAAGCAGTGATGATTTTAGCACTGAAAATTGAAAACCATTTCACACAGAAGGAGTTGATTGTGCTCAAAAATATTTTTAATTCAATTTAGGAGTGGAAAATGCTTTAAAATGAAACCGAAACAAAAACCTAAGCTCAGAAAACTTCAAATATCTTAAAAACTAATTTATCCGATCTGAAATTAAGTAACAAGCTTCCCAATGATATAAACCAAAAAAAAAAAAAATTTTTTTTTTGGTATTTCTAAATTTGTAGGATGTTGTGTGTATGTAGCCTTAAATCATGTTTATTTATGCTATCAGAATTTATAAATTTTCTTGTTATTTGTAGTTTGAGTGGTACATTCCCTTTCAATGAGGAAGAAGATATTAATGATCAGATACAGAATGCAGCTTTCATGTATCCACCCAATCCATGGAAGGAAATTTCACCAGAAGGTAATTTTCAAAAATATTAACTATCATAAGGAATATCTACTAAACATTTTTCTATAGATCAGTACTTATCCGCTTAAAATATCATAATTTGTTTGAAAACTGCATGATTTTTGTGTGCATTTAAGCACAATTTTTTTTATTCTTGCATTTCAAATAGTGCTGTTTCATATACTTTCAATTTCAGGAAATGAATTAAAATATAGTAAATTATTTCACTGAAGCTTTTCTTTTTAAGATATCAATAAAATGAATTGGACTTAAATTTTTAAACTAGTTCCTACTGGGGTAAATTACAAAATTTGTTTTTTAAAAATATTGTTATAGTTTTTTTTACTTTTTCTTTCAGCAATTGACTTAATAAGTAACCTTCTCCAAGTTAAAACTAGAAAGCGATTCACAGTAGACAAGTCTTTGTCACATGCTTGGTTACAGGTAAGTCCTATTTTAATATTTAAGTTAATTTTATTTCTCAATATACACCCAATTTTCTTTTTTTATATGGTTGGTATGTTCCTTTGAAAACAGTGTAAAAAAAATACATGTGACATATGGTAAATTTAGGTATGTGTTCCAAACTTCAAAAAATTGTGCAAGATGAAAAAACTCTAAATATTTTCATAAGAAACCATGAAAAATTTTTTAATGAAATCCATGTCACATATTTATAAAACAAAAACAAATATAATTAGTTTACAGTCAAAATATAGTCTATAATTTTTGTTTCTAATGGGGCTGCACGTTGGTATTTTAAACCTTTGCAGATCTAGTACCACTTTTTAGCACTGCACCATATAGGCGATGCCAATTACAGCCAGCAATTTTGACGCCTAGAGGGAGGCACCTGAGCTCTTGACGATGCTAACCAGTACTAGGATTCAATTTTGCCGAAAGCATCCAAGCCAAACAGACACTCTATGGATTTTTTACATGCTGCATAATCATACAACATGGCCATTGTTGATTTTTGCTGCATCATGAAAATCCACAGACTTGGGCCGAGGTCGAACCCGCAACCATGGATGCAGAAGGCCAGCCAGCATAGTAAAAAAACCATACAACATATATAAGTTGAAATTAAAATTTGGAATAAAACTACTAATTAAGAACTATTCTTTGCTACTTGATAATAAACTTGCACATTTATTATGAACTGGATCAAAAATGCTATCATCAGCAGATAGATGTAGCACAATTCAATTGAAAAATATCAGTTGTTTTTAATGGTCTCTGTTAAAAAATCTTTTAATAATGGCTGTTTTTTTTGTTTCTCAAGTTGCTTATGTAATTCTTCACATCCTGCTGCACTGAAATTTTAATGCATACTCTGTGAGGATCATGAGTAAGAAAATGCTGTTCCATACTTGTAGCAAATTTCAAACACTTGTGATTTGAATGTGTGTTAAAAGTTGAACTTTACCTTCGATTTTGTCATTATCGACTTCTTCATTATCATAAATTGTCAGAAACTCGACCAAATCGTTCTCATCAGAAGGAAAATCAGTTACAAATCCTGGTACTCTCCTTAACTCTAAAATACTAATTAAATGGGCCATGAAATAGACAGTCACTCACGCATGTGTGGACATATATCATTCTTCTGATTAGAATTTTTTTTAAAAATCGGAAGGGGAGATTTGTATGCCATAACAAAACAAAAATAGTTTTAAAAAAAAGTTGGGTGTATACAATTTATTAAATACTAACCTTGTCAGTTTTGAAATTTTATATGGTCTTCTGGTGACATTTTGGAATTTTTCCTCTTAGGATTATCAAACCTGGTGTGATCTGAGGAGATTAGAATCTGAAGTCGGAACCCGGTACTTAACCCACCAGTCAGATGATGCACGATGGGAGGCCTACAGAAAGCTGCATAATCTTGAACCTCCACCTCCAGTTCCACAAGATGCAGAAGAGAATTTAATGACTTTTGATTATCCCTTAGAACCTACAAGGAACAGTTCGGGCATCTTTGGCAGAGTGCGGCTTTAAATCAAATTTAATATACATTTTACATTGATAATCTGGCTCTATCTGCTGTATTCCTTTTTTTTTATGTCGATAGAATCTATTTTGAAATTTGTACTGGAACAAGTTTTTAGCTACGTTAATATTTTTACAGATTTTATCCGTTTCCTTCAATTTTGAATTTACTTAATTTAAAATGAAATAAATTATGAGATTTTAGAAATTTATATAAATTATATTTGAATGTGTTGTTTATCCTGGAATATTCCAGTTTAGCCACAATGCCAGATTATCAGTGTTGAGTTGTATTTAAATATTTTAACCAGTTAATATACATTCCATAGTGCTTCTTCAGAGAAAATGCATTTGTCTTACATATTTTCTTGAAAAAGGGCAGCTTAAAATTTACAATTGTTATTAGCCTTTTACATCTGTTACAGAAAGCATTTTTATAAATGTCCGTTTGAATCATCTATATTTATCTCATTTTACAGTATCTCATAATCAGAATTGCATGTGCCAAAATTCTGACCCAAGTACATGAATTTTTTGCATACAAATTAAATCCTGTGAAATCTTGACTTATTGCAAACAGCTGCAGATAACAATAATTTGATATCTATTATTATAGATATGAGTATTTTAACATTTAACTAAGAATTATCTACATGGAAATATTTTGTACTTGAAAATAAAATATTTATTAATATATGATTATGTAAAGAGTCTGATGTCCATATCTTTCATTGAGCTGGAGTCTTGAATTGGCATAAACCTTCACATTTCAGATTGCCTTTACCTATAATATAATTAAAATTTATTAACATATAGAGTTCTTATGAAAGATTTTGCAACCATAATGAACAACTTTGTATTTAAAAATATCATAGCATTGAATTACACAGCATACTATAAAAAGGCATATTTTTGAGTTAGTATTTTCTATATTTATGGTAATTTCTTCTTTAATAAAAATTGTAAATCATATACAATAATAGTTACTGATTTTGTGAATATCATATTAGAAAAATTTGTTAATTGAATGTTCAGGTATGAAAAAATCTGATATTAAATGTTACACATCCACTTGCTTACAGGAGTTAGATTGCGACCTAAAGTCTATAAACATGACACTCCACTATAATAGATGGTTCTGAATGCTTAGAAGTTTAAAAATTGAATGTGATTGCATATACTCAAATTTAACACAAGAATCTACATTTTACACTTTCTTGAAGCTTAATGTAAATTTGTTTTGAAAATATATATACAGTAATAATAAAGCAATATTTACGGATTCTTATTTTAATCTCTTAACTGATGATTAAAAATTAGACAATTGACTACCTAGAGCCACTGTTTGACATACAGGCATATGCATGCGGTACGCTGGGAGAAAAGGTACAAGTAAATTTTTGTAAACATTGCACTTCTGTCAATAAAATGAATGTGATATAGAACATCTTTCTAAAATATGATCCTTTTCTAACTGCCCCTGGAGTACATATACACCAGCAGCATTTAGGGAAAAATATATTCCACAATAATTTTAGATATTTGCTTCTTGCGAAAATTGATTGAAAAATTTCTGGCAGATGAGAATGCCAAACACTTGTCAATCTGTCTCACTTCAAAGCAATGTAAGGAATTGAAAGTTTTGAGTCTCGGTAGATTTAAACACGCTGATTTTTTCCTCTACATCAGTGGACCCCTAGGTAACATTCAGGGGATCTGTGCGAGGTTAAATATAAGAAAATTTAAATAAGATAGTGATTTTTACATTCTAAGCAAAATATAAATTTAGGTGGGCACTTAACATACAATATTTTAAGTACTGAGCATTATGTAATACCTTTTGTGAATGAACATTGACAAAACTTATTTCTACTGATTTGTCACTTGTAGTAATAGTGGACAACATACTTATAACATTTCTTTGTCTGGAAAGCTGTACACTATTGGTGAAAAACTAATTTTATCAGCTGTATGCACAAACCAGCTTTCGGCATTATACAAAGAATTCCACTGAGTAATAATACAGTACAAAAGGTTTGACGAAATGGCCCAGGGCATAGAAAATTCTTTGAAAGTAATTAAAAACATCTGAATTTTCTATACAGCTTGACAAGTCCACTTTTAGCTTATGTAAAAATTTTGCCAAGAATTGCTATTTGCTGTTACAAAAGGTGAAACGCTGTTTACTGAATAAAAAAGTTTCGATGTAAAAGCTACATCCATGACTAATATTTCTGTTGCTACTGACAGTGTGGGAAATAGTTTCCCTATATAAATAGCAGGTTCTTTGATAATAAAGTTAAGAGAAAAACAAATAATTGCTGCGAAGCTTACCGGAACAGTAATTTTAATTACGAGCACTCGACGTTGAACATACAAGGGTAATCCCCACGTGAGTAGTAAGGAAAAGGTTAAAGATTACAGCTAATGCTCCCTCGGTGGGGAGTTGAGCAGTTTCTCCCCTCACTCAAGGGAGGGGAACACACATGGCCTGGTGGTGATGAGACCCTGCGATCGGAACACAACATCCTCCCCCCCTTTTTGAGTCTACTCAGACTCAAAAATAGTAGTGACATTGAAAACACTTAGTCTCTTGGGTCTTCGGATAGTACGTCCATATCTTGACATCTTAGGCAGATTAAGAGGAGCATCTACAGGTATTATTGTACTCTCAGAGACATCAAGGGTAGCAGAAGGAACTTTAGGAGCATCAGCATCCAATGGAACATCATCTGACTCTGCCGTTTCTGCAGATTGAATTTCCAAAGGAAAAACTCTCTGGATAGGATGAATGATCTCGGAATTGCTGCATCTCAGCTTTAGGGTGCGTACTTTTCCGTCCCTTCCAGGAATCAGCTCGACAACTTTGGCTAAAGGCCAGTAAAGTCTCTTCTTGTTTGGATTTTCGATGAGAACGATCTCGCCAACCTTAAAGGCTCGAGACGTCTTATGAGCCTTTTGCACTAATAACCCAAGATATTCTTTACGAAACCTTCCTCTTAGATCTTTCAAAAGTTTCGCTCGAAATTTGACCCTTCTCTGAAACTTCGCAAAATCACAAAGATCTAAATCTATCACCTCAATAGAGGAATTTCCCATCAGGAACATTGCAGGTGTCAAAGGTACCAGGTCATCAGAATCCTCAGACACATAAGTCAGAGGACGACTGTTGACAATAGATTCGCAATCACATAAAATGGTGAGAAGCTCTTCATACGTCAAGATTGCATTACCTAAAGTGCGTTTTAAGAGATCTTTAAGCACTCTTATGAGCCTCTCCCACCAACCTCCCCAACATGCTGCAGTGGGAGGATTAAACTTCCATTTTATGCGTTGAATCTCTGTTTCCCGTTCAATTTTTATCCAGTCCAGGTTTTTGAACTCCCGGACAGCACCTTTGAAATTAGTTCCATTGTCAGTGTACACGACAGAAGGCCTGCCCCTTCTGGCTACGAAGCGTCGTAAGCACAGCAAAAAATTATTGGTTGTCAACGCTGTAACCAGCTCCAAATGCACTGCACGATACACTGCACACGTGAAGAGCACAATCCACACCTTTTCACCAGTTTTTAGAAAGAGAGGTCCGGCAAGATCAATGCCTATCACTTCAAACACATTAGTATCCCTTACTCTATCAGCCGGTAAAGATACAGATTCACTTTTAACTGATTTTGCGTTGTATCTTTTACATTTTACACAATTTTGAATGACATTTCTGACTGTCCTCCTTGCCCTCAAAATCCAAAATTTTTCTCTAAGAATTGAGACTAGCATTTGCGTACCTGCATGACAGTTTTTCTTGTGATAATATTCTATTAATCTTTGAGTTAAAATACAATTACTTGGTAGTAGAATAGGAGACAAGAAATTAGGATCATCCTTACGTTCCGTGATTCTAGTTTTAACCCGAATTAAGCCCTCATTGTCTATGAATGTATTTATATGTGGGATATTGTTTACTTCGGGAAAATATTCTTTTTGTACTAAGCATATTAAGGTATTTTCAGCCTTTTCAATTTCGGACGTTGAAAGTTCTTTTAATTTTCTATTCTTTAATTGCTTACGACAGTTACTTAAAAATCTCAGAACCCAAGCTATCATGCGAACAATAGAGTGGTAATTAGAGAATTTTATGGAATACCATGTTTCTCTCTTATCTGTAACGTTAAGATGACACAGCTTAATTTTTCTTCTCTCACAATCAAGAACTTTAGCCTCGCATTGTAACTCATTTATCGGCCAAGTTTTAGCATCTCCCAGTAGCCAGTCTGGACCTTCAAACCATTTACTTTCTAAAAGATGTCGTGGAGAGCATCCACGAGATAGAACATCTGCAGGATTCATTCGCCCTGGAACATGTCTCCAGTTTCCAGGAGAAGAAATTTTAGCTATTTCCTTAATTCGGTTCGAAACAAAAATCGACCATTCCCCGTTATTTTTTATCCAATGAAGGGCTACCATAGAATCTGACCAATATATTATATTTAAATCAGGTATGTCAAGTGAGCTTCTAATTGGATTAGCTAACCTGGCTCCCACACAACAAGCCAGAAGTTCCAACCGGGGCATTGACACAGCTTTAGTAGGAGCTACTCTTGACTTAGCTCTAAGTAAATGTAATTTGATACCTGATGCCAATTTAGTCCTTACAAAGATGCAGGCAGCATAAGCATTTTTGGATGCATCTACAAAAACATGAAAATCTGAATTTATTTTACAATATCTGGGGATTTCTACATTTTTAAGCAGCAAAATTTCTTTAAACCATTTATCAAATTTATTGCACAATCCAAGTGGTAGGGGACTGTCCCAAGCTAATTTCAATTTCCAAGTTTCTTGTAACCAAATTTTGGGTAATAGAGTAGCAGCCGTTAAAATCCCTAAAGGATCAAATATTCCCTGAATAGCTGATAAATTTGTTCTTTTGGTCATTTGAGTCAATTTTTCCAAAATTGCAATATTAACCGTACATCTTAGAGTGTCTTTATCCAAATTCCAAGTTAAACCTAATATATTCGTATCCCCCTCAGATTTTGAAATACATTCTTGTTTGACATTGCTTTCCCACCCCCTCAAATTAAAGCATCCATTAGACATAATTTCTCGAGCCTTATTGACAAATGACTCAATCTCCTGTGCATCTGACACGCCAGTTACACAATTATCAACATAAAAGGAATGGCGAAGCTTAGATACAATAGCTACATATTTTGAGGGAGTATTATCCAGTAAGTGATTGATAGAGGCAGCTAACAAAAATGGGCTTGAACACACCCCAAACACCAACCGACAATGCCGATAGACTATTTCCTTGTTTTCATGAGGGTAGAAAAACCTTAAAAAATCCCTATGTTTAGGCGTGACACTTATTTGTAAAAAGGCCTTTTCAATGTCGGCCGATAAGCCAATAGGGTACATACGAAATCTATCCAAAATATTCGGTATCAACTCTATTAAATTAGGACCTCTAAGTAAACAATTATTAAGCGAAGGATTATTTCCTTCTCGAGCCGTTGCATCAAACACAGGTCTTGTTTTTGTTGTTTCAGAATTCTTAAACACAGCTCTATGGGGAAGATAATAAGCATCAGTTTCGATATCTCCTTCAGAGACTTTTTCTATAATTTTTAGTGCTTCCCACTCATCAAAAATACTAGCATATTCTTTCAAAAAATTTTTCTCGCTCATTTTTTTACACGTCCCTCTAAGTCTTTTCAGAGTTAAGCCTTTGTTATCCGTAAGTTGGCCCTCTATTTTAAAAGGTAACGCCACTTCATATCTGCCATTGGGAAGTATTTCTATGTTTCTCTGAAATCTTTCAATCATATCTGAATGCTGTATCTCACTTTTAACATTTTCTACTGGATCTCTGATCCCTATAGTTTCAATATCCCATAATTCTGTAACATTCAACTGATTTAAAAACATATTTAATTGTCTTTCCCGAGTGGCAGGTACGGAAATCTCAGTATTATCATTAACTATTTGACTCAATTTACCCATTAAAGTAAACCCTAACATAGTACCAATAGCTATCAGACCCGACATTAATTTTATTGTTCTACCTGACAAAATTACACTAATTACATCAGCTCCTAAAAGCATATCTATCTCATTTACAGAACTGCATAAATCAGGAACAATGATACCCTTTTCTTTAATTTCAGATAGAACCTGCAAATCATTTACTTTAGGCAAGTATCAACATATTTTATTTTCAGAAAGAACTTTAATTTGACAAGAAAAACTGTCATCGATACTCTTAATAATAACATCGTATAGAAAATGTTTTCTTGGAGCAGTCTCTCTGCCCCCAAACAAACCATGAATAATGGTTTGTTTTGATACCGGTTTTAAATTCAATTGATCAATTACTCGCTGAGTTAAGTAAGATTTTTGAGACCCATTATCTAGTAAACAACGCAAAACCATTTCATTATTATTACAACACAGTTTCAAAACTATAGTTTGCAAATATACATTAGTAATTAAAGACTGATTAGCAAGGGAATTACTAATGGTAGCTTTAACTGTCTCATTTTTTAAATCAAATTCTTCATTTCTATTGCATAATAAAGTGTGATGGCCTTTATCATCACAATTCATGCATTTTAACATTTTTAATCTGCAAGAACGAGCATTATGACCTTTATTTAAGCACCGAAAACATGCACGATTTCTAATTAAACTACTCTTTTTATCATTTAACGATAATTTTTTAGCAATGAGACAGTTAGAGCTCCAGTGATTACATTGAGAACAAAATAAACAAAATTTTTGCTTGCCTGACCTCTTTCCTTTTGTGATGACGAGAGCAGCACTTGTAGCCAAGAATGGCTCCTCTACAGTGGCTTTGCTTTTCTGACGTTGTGAGGACTCCAATCCAGTGCGAGCGAGGAGTATCATTTCTTCCGATTCGACCTCCCTGCGGAGAAAAGTCATCAATCTTTCGAGGGTTCGGCCGCCCCCTTGACCTTCCGAGGTAGGGTCCGTATTCCTGCTTCTCTCCCAGGCCCGTAGCACAGCCTCCGGTAAACATGATTCCACGAGGGGCTCCAAAAAATCGGCGAACTTCTCTTGCGTCCTTCCAAGCGATTCTAGAGCTAGGAGTTTGCTCTTTAAGACATCATAAAGTTCGGCTAATTCAAATTTTATTTTACCGTTGGCATTTTGCATGACTAAACCAAGCAAGTCTCTTATATAGATCTGTACAAGCAGATCTTCTCGGCCAAATCGTTCCTTGACCTGCTGCACCGCTTTGCTGTAGTTTTCCTTTGTAGGTGGAAAGCTACTTATCAGTCTGAACATTTTTGATCCTGGAACACTGCATTGTATGAGATAATGCATTTTATCATCATCAGGAATGTCCGAATCCATGTGAATTTTCTCGAACTGCGACCAGAAATTAAGAAAGTCCTTTGGTTCACCGTTGAATTTCGTTAGTTCAAGCTTAGGAAGCTTAAACTTTCTACTGTTATTATGCGAGATCCCAGCTTTACTTTGCGGTTTATTTAGCCTTTGACTAATAGCATACTCCAGTTCCGCTGATAATTTACTCATTTTATCGCGGTATTTCTCCGCTTTCGTGAAGTCCTCTTCATATATTCACTACTCCTTGTTTCCTCGCTTAGAAGGAATTCCAAAATCTGCTCCTGCACGGTATCCAGCCTTGTAAATTTATCCATTAACTGTCTTTGGAAGGCATACAAGTCCGTTAATGAACTATCCTTTTTCAACGCCTCCTCAATCGAAGTGCAGCACATGGTGAAACTTGAACGCAGTGATTTCTGCTTCACTCTAAGACTTTCAACAGCCATGCTTAAAAAATCGTGGACGCCAATAAATGTGGGAAATAGAGTTTCCCTATATAAATAGCAGGTTCTTTGATAATAAAGTTAAGAGAAAAACAAATAATTGCTGCGAAGCTTACCGGAACAGTAATTTTAATTACGAGCACTCGACGTTGAACATACAAGGGTAATCCCCACGTGAGTAGTAAGGAAAAGGTTAAAGATTACAGCTAATGCTCCCTCGGTGGGGAGTTGAGCGGTTTCTCCCCTCACTCAAGGGAGGGGAACACACATGGCCTGGTGGTGATGAGACCCTGCGATAGGAACACAACAGACAGTGTCCTGGCAATGGTAGGAAGATACTTAGGCTTTCTGGCACACTTAAAACAAGCTGTACCAAATGTATTTTCAGTACATTGCATCAGACATCATTTACTCGCAAAAAATCTTTATGACTGTTTGCATGTTCACTAGATTATGTCATTAGAGCAGTTAATCTATCATTGAAGGCATTCCTTTGGAGGATGGCAACGACTAAAATCGTTTACTACACACAGACATATGTTGGTTATCTAAAAATGCATATTTATACACTCTGATTCAGTCCTGGAAAACAAGACAATGCTTTGCAACACAATTTAATTAACTCAAAAAATGACAAGTGTATATGACTGATTTATTTGATCAAAACTAAAGGCTGTATTTAGGCAAAACAAATCTGTTGCAAAACTTTTCCCAGGTTTTGTTTATACAGAAAGGGAAAAATGTTCTCAGTTTCCAAATCTTTCAAAATAGAGATGAAAATTTGCTTACAGTCAAAAACTAATGGCTCTTCATGCAGATCTGAACCAAAAATTTGAAGACATTTTTCACTTTGAAATTCCCAATTGGGTGTTGAACCCATTTGTACATGGACAAACTCAGATCCCAAACACAGATGAATCCATACAAATACATGAACACATATAAGGAACTTAAACCAATGCTTGAACAAGGATACCACCAATTCTGGTAACAAAAACAGATCCCAATTTTATATCCTGCATTATAGGTTATTGTACAGAAGAGACTGTTTTCTCATTTCCCTATTTGGTAGAACATGGATTCAGTGCTATTATAAACCTCATCACAAAAGAAAGAAACTGACAAGAAATTAGTGCTCGTAGAGATTAACGATTGCTACTCTGAGTCATAAGTCATTATTTTATTTTAAACAAAAGTTTTGATTTCAATAAATACTTCAACAAAACATTTTTTTAAATTTTATGCTATGCATTTATGTAGCTTTTTCACTTGGGGGTTCATGGACAAATCTTGACTATAACAAGTAATATTTAAAAAAGTCAATTCCTACTTAGTTCACCAAAGAAAATTTTTATTTTAGTTACTTTTTATAACGTAGTTAAAATTAATATAAATATGTATATACATGTGACAGAATCACAATATTAAGTGACAAAAAAGAAAATTTTTTTTACTTTCTATACATGGTGTTGGACTATTATTTTTGTTTGATAATATTTGTTTATTTGTTAGTTTAATTATTGAATTAATATTTGAAAAAACTGTATTAACATCAAGTGTCATCCACTACAAGTTTTAAAAAAATGCATTTGAACTTAATGGATGAATAGAAAGTACAGGGTTAGCAAGAAATAAGTTGCCCACTTAAGAGGGCTTTACTATTGGTCCAAATGAGATAAATTTGAGCAACAGATAATTCAGATGATGTGCTTGAGATTTGTTAAATAAAAAATTTTACAACAAAATAAAGCTGATAGGTGGCGCTATAACACAAATGGTACTTATTTGCATTTTTTTTTAAATCAGAAAGAATGTTTGGATTACAGCACATACCTATTAACCTTATTCTTTGGATAAAATAAAGGCAGATTCTGCACCCAAGCAGTAATTGCTTCTCTCCATGGTCATCATGCCTACTTTGCACAAAAAAGCACTTATGGTAAAATTGTTCTATCAAAACCAGCAGAATTCCATTGCAGCTGTGAAAGAATTCTACTGTATGAAGTGGTACAAAGAGGTCCAATTTCACCATATGCCCAACCCAAGATGCAACAGAAATTTGAAGCGTTTGGGCAACTTTTGTGTTCTTCCTGGTTGAGGACAAAAGAAAATCCCATCTTCTAGCATCAAAATGTGGCTAGCACTAATGTTGAAGCCGGCCACAGTAGTATGCCAAATGGTATTGTGAGTGTGCCAGTTGCTTCCTGTGCATTGGAACACCGTATTCCACTTTACGAACAAATCTTGCAGAAGATTTAGCATTTTTATCTGTGCAAAATTAAGACTGTACACCAATTAAAGGAAGGGGAACTAGTGCTTCAAAAAAGTTTTGCACTTCAGATCCTTGCTCCAATGGTGCCTTATATCACTTGGCCATGGAACATTCTGTGATGTGATGAAGCCGAATTTTGCTTCAATGGGCAAGTTAATACCCGCAATTGTCAAACTTGGGCAGTGGGGATTCCTCACACTATGCAGGAAAACCCATACATCCTAAAAAAGTGACAGTATGATGTGGTTTCACTGCTATCTTCATCATTGGATCCTATTTTTTTTAGAGATAAGACAAATGAAACCCAAACCACAGGAAAACTATACCATGATACACTGAGGGATGCAGTAATCCCACAACTTCAATTCATGGTTGCCTTCAAGATATGACTTTCATGTAGGACAGCGCACTTCCTCATGTTAATTGCTGTGTAAACTTTTTGCTAAGATGCCAGATGGGTGACATAGTTTGTTTGACACTGGTCTTGTACGCCCAAGTTTGTGTGTTGAGCCCCGGCTCAAGTCGGTGGATTTTCATGATGCTAAAAATCTACAGCGTCCATGCCATATGGTTATGTGGCATGTTAAAGATCCTTACAGTGCCAGTTCGGCTAGGGTGCTCTCTGCAAAATTAAAATTCCTGGTCCTTTGTTAGAGCTCAGATGCCTCCCTCTGGGGAGGGAACTGGATGTCAAAATTATATTGTGGCAATTGGTATCCACCTGTATGGTGCCACACTAAAAAGTAACACTAGCTCCCAGGGAATGTTCTGGTCTACAGTGGTACTTAGCAATCTGCAATATCATTTGAAAGAGAAAAAAACACTTTTGCTAAAACAGCATTTCACAGAGGCTTGGGTGACCCAGCCGTTATTTTCCAACAACATAGCCTCCTAATTCACCGGATATCACCCTCTGCTATTTCAGAACTACTGATCTACATGGAAATATTTAGGTGGCACTGGGACAAGAACCTGCAACGTAAGCAGAAATAACATTGGCCATAAGCTTGCTATCTGGAACAATCAACTACTGTAGATCTTGTATTGGGTCTAAACTACTAATTTCTTATACTTATCTATGTTGGTGGGAAATAAATGTTCTGTAAAGATTAGGGCACTGATTTGTTTTTCTTGTTACAGGACATAAAGTTATCATGTTAGTGTAAATGGAGTGACTAGCTTTAAACTATGTAACTAAGGAGTGATCAAAAAGTATCAGATCTGCCATCAATAACCTTCACTCAGCTTTTAAAACAATTCTTTAAACATGACTTTGCCTAAGCAAAGGCAATAACATGTCATGGACAGTACTTTTTCAAAAGGAAGTAATTGTACATGCATTAAAATGGGAATAGTTGAAGATCATTCATAAAGATTGCAGCACAAATTCATTCTGTCCGCTGATATGTCAATACATAGAATTTTAGGTTCTGGGGCTACCTATCATTTACTCAGATAACAGATTAAATTTTGGAAGGAAATAACATGTGTTTCAGTTTTGTCCATACAGTTACTTCAAGAAAATGTATGAATGCAAAATTGTTTTACAGCAAAAAAAATCTACGAGATAAATATGCACACATTCAGGCCAATGCATGAACACTTTTTGTGAATGTAAGGATCGAAACCGAAATTCTAGAAAAAAGGTAATTTTTAGCAACAAATACATAAACAAGAATTACTTGCAGGCTTTTGTTTGTCCCATTGCTCTGGAGTCAAAGTCTTTTGAGTGAAAGCATGGATGGAATTCATTTCTTCTTTCAGAATTTCATTCACCATCCTAAAATAAGAAAAAATAATTTGATTTGCTCCCGCTTGAGGATTTTATATAAATCTGTTTTCAAAGGAGAGCCAAAATATTCTGCAAAGAGGTTTTTGTTTAGAAAAACTTATATATTTATAAATATATTCTTACAGTTGTGTTCATTAAAGAAATTTCTTCAGACTTTGCATTTTTTCAGAGAACTTTAAGAAATGTTCCAACTAATTTTGGGTGGATCCTAGCAGGACACATTTCTAGGCAACAAAGTTTACAATTTGGCAACCATGCAAAATTTAAGGAATAGTAACCCTATTAGAACCAGATTTTTTTAGTTTTTCCTGATTTGGACATCGGTCATTTTTCATTCTGATGGTCAACTTGAAGACGTGTATGAGATTTTTCTAGAAAGCTAAAATTGAAGGAATGAGTGGATTTTTTTTCTTTTTTAATGAAACAACTGCTGAAAGAATGTTTGTTATAGAGAAAGGGAGATGCATTGATACATTCAATTTCGACCATGTTTTTTCTTACTATTGCAGCATCGTAGAAGCAAAGTTTTTCTGTTTTCTTTTTTAAGCCATTTTCTTTTTTTGAAGCTTGATGAATCAATATATATATATATATTTAATGAAAGAGGTAAGAAAGAAATTATTGCTTTGTGAATGATTTAAAATATTTCAGCATGGACATCCAAAATATGAAAAGAATTTGTGTTTGAGAGAAATGGAGATCATTAGCTTAACAGCCTAAAGCATTCATATTAGATTTTTTCCCCCACAGTAGGGTTTTAGAAGAGATGCTTTTTCAGTTTTTCTTGTAGAAGCTGTTTTAGAAACCATGTTTTCATCATAAAAACACGGCGAATGGATTTTCTTCTGAATAAAAGGTAAGAAAGTGATTGTTTTTTGTATGGATGAAGGATTGATAGAATTTTGGTATGGATGTCCTAAATTTAGATAGAATTTGCATTTAATCTCTTATTTTTGATTTGATGTTTCCTATGTTGTCCATTTTAGAAACCACATTTTTTCGTCTCTTGACGCCACTTTGAAATCCATGTTTTCCCCTCTTGTTTTTGTCTCTGATGCCATTTTGAAAAATGCAGTTTTTTCCTTGGCACCATCTGGAGAAAAAATTTTATCGCCAAATACAGCAGTGTGCTGTGCTAGGATTTTACACTAATTTTATTTTTTGAATCACTTTTCTGCATATGACATACTTTTATTTGATATAGTTCTGTTATAAAAAAAATTAGTCTTCAAAAAACAAATGTTTCTACACTTAACCAAATTAGTAACTGCACATTCATATTTCATTTAAAAAATACCTATTTGGTAAAATTAAATAAATTTTTAAATTTTAAAATAAACATAAAAGTTTAAATGATAATCCTTCAATAATTGTACATTTACACACACACACAAAGCAACAGAATTTTTTTAAAAAAAGATCAAAATTTATATATAAAGGTGGAAGTTTAGATGATTCAAATACTGTATGCAGAATAAATTAAATATATACTCAAGGAGAAAAAATTATCGAACGACAAACCCTATTTTAAAAATGAATTCATAATTTTATGTTGAATATCAAATTTGCTACCACAAACAAAAATAAACCATAACCCATATCGTAGAAATATTTTTGACTTATTTCATTTTTTTTCCAAAAGAAACTCTTCGAAAAATAAATTCCTATAACTTAAAGGAATAAAAGTTAAATACCTGTGTCTTTGTAATAAAGGAACACCTTCAAATTTGGGTGTTACTATAATTGCATTAAACTTTGCACCACATCCATCAGAGAGATCTTCCACTAGCTACAGAAGGAAAAAAAAAATTCAGAATCAGAATTGCTAATTTTTAAAATTATGGTACACTGAACAACTGTAAATTAATTGAACTGTTTAAGTTAAGTGAAAAATTAATAATTTTACATTAATATGTAATCATAAAAACAATTTCATAATAATCTAGTTCAAAAGTATTTGATGTTAAGTTTGCAGAAAATATATAATAAAATGCTGCAAGCAGTCGCAGACAAAATATTGCTAAGTCTCTCTATGGAATTTTTAGTTTCAGTTGTTCATGTTGAATAGTTATTTTACAGTCAAATAGACAATAATTGTAAAAAAACATACATGTTTACTATAAATTTTTTTAACAAAAACCTTTTATTCAAGTATGAAACCTATATTTTTAACCAATTATAATAATGAAAAACTTCTACAAAGATTTACATACAAAATTAGTCGTAAAAATCTAACTAATTTACTATTTCCAAAAATTTTTTTACATGAGTATGATTCAATTTGCTTCAAAACATTTGGGAGCATATAGAACAAATATGTTTTTTTTAAATATTTTAAAAAAACATCTATTCTATTATATTTTAATTAATTAAAAATTTAAATTTGAATCATGTTAACAATGACATTAAGATACAATCATATGTATTCAAGTGAGTGAGTGCATATTAACGTCGCACTGTTCAGCTACACGAGGGCTTTTGGCGATGGACCTCATAATTTTGAAGAACGATCAAGTGACGAGGACAACACCTGAGATTGCACCCCACTCTCCTGACTACCCCACCAACGGGAGGACGTATCGCTCCCCTACACGGTGGGTCTTTATTGGTACTGGGCTTGAATTCATAGCATGTCTGCCATGATCCGATACCTTGACCACTAGGCTACTGCGGCCACTCATATGTATTCAAAGTGAAACACAAGATAAGCATAAAAAGTTTTAGAACAATTATATCTTCAATTTAAAATACTATGATATAAAGGCTTACTTAAGTTTCTGGTACCTGAAATTAAACATTATAACCTTTACATTTCCTAATAAAACACAAACATTATAACCAACTTTTTTTTTGTAAAAAGCTATAGTATTAAATAGTTACACTATACAATGAATTCTTGTTTATTATTTCCCATAACAAAGTCAACAGTTTAAAACACATTTTAGTACCTAAATTCTTTAAAATCTAAGCATTAAACAAATTAAGATTTTAGAACACTATATATTTTTATTCTTTGGTGCTAATTTGATATATGAGTGCTATGCGCCAAGTTGTTGTCAATGTTCAAGATGGGTATTACTATATGGTTACCTTAATATTTTTAACATCTGACAATGTGGTTTTTTACCAAGGGGATAACATATACATTCACAAAATAATTGCTCCCAAGAGCTCCATTTCACAAATACCATATTGTAACTTCAAAGATAAATTTCTACTCAATAAGAAAAGAGACAAAAGGAAAATCAGAGAAATATATGTTTATAACGTGTTAAAAAATTCGGCGATCACAAAACGTACAATGTATGTTGTCTCCAATTCTTTTTTTAATTTCTCTTCAACATAGGTTTGAGAATAAACAACCATTTTACAGAATTAAATATTGTATCACGATTACAAATACTTTTAACATCAAACAAGATGTAGTCATAATAAACAGTTCAGTTCAGTTCTTGTGGGATATGGAGCAGCAAAGGCTATTATCCCCTTGATATGAATGTGAATATCTTTGTAAATCGCTGTATGTCTTTCCTTTCCATCTTCTGCACAAAAAAAAAAACCTAAAAAAATGCTTATTAACAATTGCATGTTCCAAAAGTTCTCTGAAGGTGGTGGTTTTGCATGGATCTATCTTTAGTATAATCCACAAGTTATTTCTTTGAGAAGAATATTTGTCACAGATTAAGAGAATGTGTTCCAAATTGTTATTTTCTTTAAGGTGTTACATAAAGGGTTACTTGTTAATTCATATTTATGCAGGAGCCCTGGAGTTATAATCATTTTACTAATGATGTGAATACCTAGAATCTCTTCTCTTCTGTTATTGGTCCAGTTAGATATTATTTCAATAGATGGGATGTTTCCTAAAATATTGTGATATTTGCTGGTATTATAATTCTCAATGGTTTTTCCTATTCTTTTTCGAAAATTACTGGCATTGATATCTTCAGGAGCGATCCAGTCAATGTAAACATTAGATTCTTTTACCGATCTTGCAAGTTTGGCTGCTTATTCATTCCAGGAAATGTTTGAGTGTCCCGGAATCCAAAAAAAAAAAAAAAAAATTATAGGTTCGAAGATTCGAATGAATGAAGATCTTGCTGACTAATCTATGAATAATTTTTGGAGATTGAATACTGTAATTTTGAAGGGAAGACAGAACAGATTGACTATCAGACAAAATTAGTAGGTTTTTGTCTGATTCTGCCAGGTCATCCAACGCTTCACATATAGCCAGCGCTTCTGCCGTAAAAAGATGGAGTTTATATAAGTAGTCCCGATAAGAAAAGGATGCACAGGACCGATCCTAGCAGATGGGCAACGTGTGCACCACACGAGGGCGGCCGCATATAGTTCTATTAATCAAGAAAAATTTTGTACAATTAAAATCCACTTCCTGCTTCTCTCTTTTAAAAAGCACGGCTCGGAAGCCCTCTTCATCACACGAGACAATGGAGTCAGACAAAGCGTTTCAAGTCTACCTGGCCAAGTACCAAGAGGCCCATTTGGCCCAGTACATTACCTTCATGATGCATTTTCGCACCCTTTTACAGACTTTGACATCTTCCGACGTGATTGCTCTTTCCCCCGTGGACCTGGGAAAACTTTTTCGCAAAGTGTTTCCGAATCCCGAGCCCCACGACCTGCCCACGTTCGAGTGCCTCACGTATTATGAACCCTCCGAATTGTACAGTGATTACCTCGAGCAGCAGGCTACCAAAGGAAAGGGGGCCTTTATTCACGCCCTGTGGATGGTCTTGACCATACCCAAGTTGTATCGATTGGCGTACAAGGCTTGGAGGCGACACGGTCCTTAAAAGTTGACCCCCTGGATTCTATTGGCTCAAGCCGTGTTGGATGGCTGTTACGCATTGAAATGGCCCGAAAGCGTCTTCCACGTCCCCGAGACGTGTTCCATCTGTCTGAGTCCGATGCATTGGCCAGAAAAGACACATTGTGGCCATGTATTTCACATGCGTTGCTTACACCAACACCTGGAGGTGAGGAATATCTGTCCCCTCTGCAGGACACCCAACCCAATACGAGCACCGTAGAGGTGGAGAGGTTTCCCCAGAAAAATGGCAGAATGATTGCTGGAAAGCAGCATAGCTCGGGACCAGTACTCATTCTCCCATTTTTTTGGGCTACTCTCAATGTCAAGGTTGGAAACGACAAGAAAAAAAAATTGAGGGGGTTGGGAACATTTTTTTTCCACCAAAAAAAAGAATGTGAGGCAAGTAAGTTTGAAAAGGGTCATTCTCGGAAAAATTTTTTCCACAAAAACGAATGTGAGGTAAAAAGTTTGAAAAAAAAACATTTAACAAGATTAAAAGATTTACAAAAAAAAAAAAAAAAATGTGAGGCAAACATTTTGAAAAGGGTCATTTGACAGGTTTGAAAGATTCACAAAAAAAAAAATGTGAGGGTGAGGCAAGTTTGAAAAATCTTTGGTGTTGAAAATATCTTTCAGAAGCAAATAAAATTTTACAACTCAATCTCTCTAAAAAATTTTTTTTAGAGAGATTGAGTTTAAGAGACAAATGCTTGCAGCAAATCTTTTTTTCAAAATGACAGATACAGAAGATTTGTTTCACCTGTTGTCGACACCTGGTTCACCTTTGCCCTCCACTCCCATAGCTTCTCCTTCTCATGAACCTTCTTCTCCAGATGGGCAGAGACCCCCAAGATCCTCGACGACGTCGTTTTAAACCTTATCGACGACCCCCTTATGCCTGTCGATTTCCCCAGAACCATGCCCAAGTCTTTTTCCATACTCACGGTCTGGCCGTGTTGTGTCTCCGAGACCACGGTTTCACGGTCACCAATGGTGTCGTCTCGTATGCCTCGGATCGGGTCGGTGCGAATGAATTGTTCAACTCTTTACATTATCTCAATGTCGGTAACCTTTGTATGACCGACTCACGTTCCAAGCAAGAATTTAAAGACATTCAAGCAAAATGGAGCGCTTTCAGTCCTTTCAAACGCACCCCGGTCGTGCTCATGAAATCCCATCCACGGGGAGAATGCCCCTTTTGCCTCCAGACGCAATGTAATCAATGGATTGCCGTGCAAGGCATGTGTGCCATTCTCCACCAACCTCTCAACCCCATTTTTTACTCGCATCCTGTCTGAAAACGTTTAAAAGGAGGACGCGTGTCGACGCTTCTCCTCAGTTTGCAGCATGGATGCCTTCCCAGAGCACCTTTCCTCCACCGTGATGCCCGTGACGTTGCCCGAGAAACCCGATGCGTTGAAATATGCCGCTCGGCAGGGCCAAGTTCGAGCGGGCATCCTCTACCAAGAGCCCCACGCGAAACGAGTGTTTACCTTATTTTGCAAGGATCATTGGCATAAAAAAAGACGTTTATGGATAATTTCAAGCGTGCCGTGATGGAAACAGAGCATGTCAACGCATTTAGAACCCACGATATCCTGTGGGGAAAAGTGTCCAAAAGCCTCTTAAAAAATCCGGATCGTTTGCTCAAAAATACCGACAAGAGGATGGTCTACATCTATGGCAACATGTTTTTTGTACAGAAGGATTTTTTTGAAAAAATTTTATGTATACTAGCTGTCCTAAGTCAGCAATGTTGATAATACTGAAGCATCCATTCTTTTGTATTTTGCTCTGTTGTTTCAAGCTTTCATATCTCCTTCTAAATTCTGTTGTATTGTTATCTGGCAATTGATATTCTTTTATGTATTGATCATGTGGTTCATCTCTCTCTTGTAGAGAAATTTTGATTATATATATATATATATATATATATATATATATTTACAGAAGACAATTTTTTTATTCTACATTGCAATACATCTTTGTATCAATTTTGTAGCTTTTGTCTTCATAATTTATAAAATGTTTAATAATTTATTTAACTTATACATTATTACTTTCATTAAAATATTGAAAAACTTTTTTTCTTTCAAAAATGAGCCACATTATAATTTATATATATAGTTGTAACCTTGAACTTAAGAATAAACACAAAATGTTTTTAAACTTTTGTACAAATTTAAGCAATATATTATAAATATAAATCTATAGTGCAATAATGTTGTCAATCTAAGGAAACACTATTAAATCTAACATGAGATGTCAATGCAGGTATTAACAAAGCAAAATCAATTCCAACAGATATCAAGGTAAGTTTCAGAATGCAAATGAAAATTAAGGGGGGGGGGATGTGTAAGCAGATGCATGCTTTTAATCAGAGCCATAGATTAAAATAATTATTGCACATTTTTAATTTAAAACGATGAGGTATGTGTTCACATGAATTGCAAAAGCTTTGAAATAAGCCTTTGTTTTCTTTTTCAATTTATGTTTTATTTTACAAAATGATTTTGAATATAAATAACATTAAGAATAGACAGAAATTTTTAGTAGTATCCGTAAATTCAAAAGAAATATTAAAGTTTTTCCTAATATTTTAAGTAAAATGAATTAGGAAGTATCCAAGAGTAGTTCTAATTGTGAGGCAAAGGTTTTTGATGGTTTACATTTAAAATTTATAACCTGTATATTTGTAATGTACCAGTTTTATTGCTTTTTTTAGAACATTGTATAATTTTGTTTCGAATAACCAGTTAACTTTTGTTATTATGAATTTTAAAAAAAATTAAAGTATTTAATGTATTTTTTGTCTGAGTTTTTTTTAATAACATCTTGTGAAAACTTCATCAAGAAAAAAAATATATATATTCCAGAATGTAGCATTGGCATTTTTTCCCCAAAAGTTCCAAAACATGGGCTGTAAAAATTCAGTTTCTCCTTCCAATTATTGATCGCTCCTTGTATATATTTATTTATATACATAGTATTAGCAACTCACTTTCAAAATCCATTGAAGCATAGATAGATAAACATGTTCTTACAGCCTCAAACATAGCAGGTACTGAAAAAAAAATTCAATTCAATTTTAAAAAGAGAGAAAATATAATAAATAGATACATTAACATGTTAATCAAATGCCATTGTTGAACTCTGATGACTTTCAACAAATTTTTTATTGTTCCAGGAAATGTTGCTATCATTTGTAAGATCACAATAAATTGCTGGCATAGGGTTGATATACAAGTACCATTTCACATACATTTGAGCTGGTCCTTTTTCTATGCTAATCTATGTGTTTCAAAATTTTTTGGCCTGACATAGTGAAGTAATTTTGAGAGAAATGCTTCTTTAAAATGTATTATGTAAAAATACTCTTTTAGAAAATAATTATGCTAATGAATCCATTAGCATAATAATCTGATAATTTAAA
The DNA here is from genome assembly GCA_019973975.1 of Trichonephila clavata. Classification (NCBI taxonomy): domain Eukaryota; kingdom Metazoa; phylum Arthropoda; class Arachnida; order Araneae; family Nephilidae; genus Trichonephila; species Trichonephila clavata. Next base: position 35,028 of record BMAO01014752.1, on the reverse strand, counting down.
TCTCTATAAGACATTTACATAAATTCTAGTCACTATGAAAATTGCAGAAATTACTAAGTATGCCCATGCTCTTTTACTGTAAAACTGAATTATATATATAAAATAATTTAACTGATAATACTTTATTGTGACTTGCAAGCAAAAAAAAATGACATTTATAAAAATTATTTCTTGAAACAACTTACACTTATCTGCATCATCAGGAACAAAGAATATTTCATAAAATAATCTGATAATTTAAATCTCTATAAGACATTAACATAAATTCTAGTCACTATGAAAATTGCAGAAATTACTAAGTATGCCCATGCTCTTTTACTGTAAAACTGAATTATATATAAAATAATTTAACTGATAATACTTTATTGTGACTTGCAAGCAAAAAAAAAATGACATTTATAAAAATTATTTCTTGAAACAACTTACACTTATCTGCATCATCAGGAGCAAAGAATATTTCATAAAATAATCTGATAATTTAAATCTCTATAAGACATTAACATAAATTCTAGTCACTATGAAAATTGCAGAAATTACTAAGTATGCCCATGCTCTTTTACTGTAAAACTGAATTATATATAAAATAATTTAACTGATAATACTTTATTGTGACTTGCAAGCAAAAAAAAAATGACATTTATAAAAATTATTTCTTGAAACAACTTACACTTATCTGCATCATCAGGAGCAAAGAATATTTCGTAAGGACCATCATCACCACCATCATCATCAGAACTGTCTTTTACATAATTTATAGCACTTAAAAGCTCATTTGGATTCTCATTTAGCACTGGGGGGGGGGAGGTGCAGCAATGATATCTACTTGAGGAAAATATATCAATCTTTTTAAAACTTGTTACAATTTGTTCAAAAGCAAAAACCCTTGAAAAAAATTACGAAATGTAAGCAATAATAATTTTGGACACATACAACCTAATCACATCCAAAAATAACATTTAAAAGAATAAAGAATCTAGCATTCATAAATACACCAATACACCAAAGAGACAAGCTTACCCTTCACCTACAGCAATGACCTCACCAGAAAACAAAATCGTAGCACACATGTGGAGTGTATTCAATTCCCATGCATTATTCTTCACATAACATGTTGGGAAAAGCAGTTGATTTCAATAAAAATATCAAATAGTTATGACTTCATACCTATAAACATCAATTGGATTGGTGGGCTGTTCATCTGTAGATCTTGTGAATACTCATTGAAAGCAGTATATAGATGATGAAACAAAAAGTCATTAACCACAGAGCATGGATTCCTGAGGAGAATTATGCATTCTTCACCATGACCAAAGCATACAATGGTCGATATCACCAGCAGCTACAAAGGTGGAGATCGAGATGGTGAATCTCAACACTTACTGCAGTGCGCACTGATATTAATCAGCACCAGAGGCAGATTAAGGTAGTTGGAGGCCTCTGGCGGCAAAAGATTTGAGGCCCACGGGCCCAAGAGTCGAAAAACTAAAACAGTGAAAGATTTGTTGACCTTAAATTCTCAACAACAAAAAAATGTATTCCTAATAAAAAAAACCTTAACAGCTAAAGAAAAGTCTTAACATCATTAAAAAAAATTAAAAACATACTAATGAGCATACAATTTTGCTATATAACTGTACTTCTTGATTTCTCTTTGGCAAATTCATCAGTTATTTTTGCAATATCTATTTCTACTATACATAATATGACCATGTGTTCAATTTGTTTCTCCCATAGTACTTAAATAATTTTAACTTGCTTTAAAACTGAAAAAGATATCTGCCCTGAGGCATTCAATATCAGTAAAATGTTAAAAATATTTTCAAAAGTATCTCTACATTAGGATTTTTCATTCTCTAGCAACTGGATAAATTTCTAGTGAAGCCTGCATAGTATTTTTGTTTTCTTTTAAATACAGTAAAAACTAATCCAATTCATATTATCAAAATTTTACAAAGCGATTATTCAATATCGCTTTGTAAATTTTTGTGTAGCTTTCTTTTTAATTTCAGGTAATAATCTCTCATAAAAAAAAACAGTAAAATGTTCTACAACAGTTTCTTAGTGAGTGAGTGATTGTGGTTTTAGTGTGAGTGATAGTGATTGTGAGTGATAGTGAGTGAGCTGATTTCGGCTATATTGCGCTAAAACATTTGTTTTAACATTCATAAAATTTCAAAAATGCAATCAAAAATTTAAAATGTTATATGAATAAAGTATATCTAAAGATTAAAATTCATTAAAATTGCAGTAAGAATTCATTTATAATTGTTTCTCTATTAAAATGCTAGAAAGTTAAATTAAAAACATCAAAAATAATGTTAAACATTAAATCGGAACACAATATTTATAACTGGAATTGAAATCATTCACTTGACTTATTTTTTCTGATTCCTGGTCGGTGTCACGTAATGCGCGAAACCAGACTTTGTATTCCAATCCATCAGAGATTTATCCACATCATATCCTCAACTTCAGAGTTGTAATGAATGATACTTGGGGGGGGGGGGGGTTATAGTATGTCATTTTAATTTCAATGTTGGGCTTTGGTTCTGTTGTGAGCTTTTTCCTATTTTTCCTACTTTGTTTTAGATTATTCACCTACTTAGATAAAACGGAAGCTCTACTGTTGGATGTGGCAGTGGTGGTGTCAAGTAATGGGACAGTTGACTGATTTTCAGTTGATAGAGCGGGAAATTTATCAGTGGAAGGAAATAAACATGCTTTAAAGATGAAGCAGAGGTATTCAGGCTATTGTCAGGGGTAGTAGCAGATATTGGTATAGGTAACTGCGATTCAGTTGATATGTCTAGTATTAATGAAGATGTGGAAGGAAGTAGATGTGCTAGAGTTGATGAGGATAATGTGGAGACTACAGGAACTGTAGTTGTATTTGCCATCTGATTGGAAGAAATATTAGTTTCAGACATTACAAAGGTGGACAAGTTATATTTGTTATGTCTGGATCGGTTTGTGTAGATGTGGATACGGCTGGAGTTTTAGTAACATGCGCATAAGTTTGGGATAGCTAGGAACTATTAATTTGCGGGCTTCTAGACAAGAAATACTTTAATTTCCTGTATCTGTTTTTCTATTTTCTATTTTGGGCATAATTTCAAATTTGATGGATCGGACTGAAAAAACAGAACATATTTTGGCTCTAGAGTACAATACGTGGAAGAATGCCAGTGGACGCACATCTAGAACACCTTAGTTGTCTATGTCAGGCAGGTTGAGAGTGTCCAAACCTCTGACACTTGAAGCAGCGCAGATGATTTAGAATGTATGGACGCATTTCACAGTTCAAATATCCAAATATCAAATTATCAAATATTTAAAATAAGCAGATTATAAAGTTGTAATACATTATAATCTGCTAAGAAAAATTTTAGATATTTTTATTCAATTAATTTGCAGGAACATTAGACAACTAGAGTGAAAAAAATTATACATCGATATTATTATGAGCACACTTTTTTTTCATACTTTAATATACTATTGATTATATTTAAAACAAATTTTTCTTAAATATAAAAGTGTGTACATACTTCATTTTCTATACTATTTATTTAAATTCCAAATGGATTGTTAAAGTTATACGTTGTGTGTGCGAGAGAGAGACACATACATGTCTTATATTTATTCAATATCTATTAATTATAAGAACATAATGTGATAATCATAGATAGGTACTTTCATCACCACCCACAAATTTGCCTTATGCAAATCATGCCCTTAAAATCTGATTGTTTTTTTTTTTTCAAATAAAAACATGTTGCAAGCTTCTTGTTTCCTTATATCTTGCCCGATTCACACAGCACAAATTTTACTGCAGTGATACTAATGTGCTAGTGTCCCCAAATATTGAAATTATAAAACTTTTATTAGCATTATATATATATAGGAGCTTTTCTAATTTAAATATGAGTACAAATCCTTCGTCAAACTTCACAGTTAAAAAAAGTCTTAAAATCAATTATTTTTAAATTAAAACACTTTAAATAAATTTAATAAAAAATTTCTTACACAAAATTTAAATTCAATAAAAAAAGAAACATTTAATAATTTATAACTGCAAAACATTTAATAATTACAAAGTAAATATAATGTTTACATATAAAGGAATTAAAATATTTTTCATTAAAAATACTAAATTCTTCCGTTAGGAATTTTTTTCAAAACACATTTATCAATATTTCAAAATCTGAAATGACCAATGAAATGCACTCACCTATACCCTCGTCCGACAACACAAAAAAGCAAGGCTCTTCGTAATTAGACCGAGACGTCGAAAGAGCGCTCACTATCATGGATGGGTAGAGTAGAGAAATACCTCTACCAGGACTTGAGAGCCAGTACAGAGCACTGAAATTGACATAATTTACAGTCACAATAAAATTATGCAAGGAATCTTAATTTCAAATTTTATACACGTATGCTTTTTATTTTATATCTTGTAAAAGAAAATCCCTATTTTGCATATTTTAAAAGTACAGAATAGATGAACAAAATCAGCTGATGTAAAATGCAAAATAAAGATGTTAATGCATTTGGCATGAAAAATGTTTTTCATAGAAGGTAAATCTTAATTGAAAGGCATGTTCCTGTCATCAAAAATTGAATCTTCGTGGATTTTTTTTAAAGAGGAAACATTTTTCATACGCACACAAAGTTTTTAAATTAACTAACCCATTGACATAAAAATTTTTAAGAAATAGAATTTGATACACACTTAAAGAAAAGATTAATGAGAACTGCATATTACATACATGTTTTTATTGACATTAACTTCACAGTATCAGCAGGAGAATGTAATATTTTTTTCAAAGGCAAAGTTTGATTTGTGTAAGACATGCATGAATAATGATTATCCACTTTTAACACAATCTGATGCCAGTTTATTATCAAAGAAAAAGTATTATTACAAACAGTCAAACAAATGAACTAAATTCATTGACAAGCAGAACCAAGTTGAAATCACATGATATATATTTTTTTTTATCCAATGGGCTGCGGATTGGTATTTTTACCATTGCAGACCCAGTACATCCCCAAGACCTGGTATCACTCTTTAGTGCGGCGCCGTACAGGCGGATACCAATCACCGCAGGTAATTTTGACGCCCAGTTTCCTCCACAGAGGGAGGACCTGAGCTCTGACGATGCGAGCTTGTACCAGGATTTAATTTTGCCGAGAGCACCCAAACTAAACAGAAACTTTAGGGATCTTTTACATGCCGCATAATCATACAACATGGCCACATCACGAAAATCCACCGACTTGGGCCGGGGTCGAACCCGCATAGCATGGTTGTGTGTAGCATGTTTTGTATGTTAAATAATTAAGAATTTAGAGTTATCCTTTAATGAAAATGAATTATAATTTTATAACACAACGAATTGCATAGAAATTGTTTATTTTAAAATAGTATGATTTATACTAATACATTGTGAATCCTTTAATTAGATATCTGTAATAAAATACTAGCATTTGACACTTTGGTTGTTCTGACTTGGTAAGTATCACCTACAAATGTTTAACATATTTTATTTTTTTTAAAAAAAATCACTGTCTCCTTAATGAAAAAAAAATAAAAAAAGGAAACTCTTTTATTATTAAGTTAAAGAAATGAATCATACTAAGAAATGGGATATTTTTGAGAAATTGTTCGAAACAAACCATTACAATAGGGGTACTATTAGCTATAGGAGAACAAGCTAAATTGTTTTGTTGAGAATTTCTCTCATACAGGAACATAGAAAATTTTTGTTAGAGATAGCTAGTTTAAATTAATAAATACAATTTATTTAACATACATCATTTATTAACATTTCAATTTAATGTTACATGATTATATTATAAATGAAGCATGTGAATATTTTATTTTAAAGTCAGAAATTCATTGCAATTTATTGAATGCATTTTTTATATTCTACTGAAAGACTATAAATGACATTGCTTAATTATGTACATGCGAATGGTATTTTTTAGGGTTTGCAATCCCATAATATATTTTCAATCCTGGGATTTTGGGATTAAATTATCCAAATCCCGAGATTAGGACTGAACTATTTATGAAAAATATTTGCACATCAGCAAGGTTGAAATTACATAATAAAACTAAAAACATAATTAAAAATATTATAGGTCCAATATCCAAAGCGACTGGTACCAACATTAATTGTGCCTTATTCAAAGTGTATCTTACAGGTGGTACTACACTATTTGTATATTAGTTTATATCTTAAAAAATACATCATAATTCAAAATTAAAAACATAATTACCTGTTGCTACTTCATACGAGCTAAAAGTAAAAAAAAGATTTGGACTAGCTTTAGCAGGTTAATTTATTTGAAAATGAGTCTGTTGATGGTAGAGGCCACAAAAATTTATTTGAATCTCAAGTAACTTCACTCAAGAGTAAAATATAATTCGTTGGGTGGATGACCAGAGTGCCTAGCTCTTTCGAGCTTTAACCTCTCATCGTTAGGATTTTGAGGGACTGTAACGTTATGACTCTTGCCCTTTGTTAATCAACAATACTAAAAATATATAACAAACTTTTTATAAATTATAAAAATAACACTAAAAATAATAGATTACATTAACAGCTTGAGAAAAATAACTTCAAAATCAGTGCAAGCACCGGAAATGAGAGCAGATTCAAAAGAGTAAAATAAAACATCTCCTGTAGCTAGATATCTTCCAAAAATTCTAATTGCCTCTGTCCCCTTCAAGTTAGCTGACACCGAAAATCCTGTGGGTGGGAGAAATATCCATTTTCTGACCTCACTCGCGATGAGGAAAAAGTTACAGAAAGAAATAAGAGAAAACGTATAAAATTTCACGGTTTAACATACACACCCGCCTCGAACCCTTCAAGGTTCAACACATAAGAAAACTGTCATTAAACGTATACAGTACAAAATAAATAACTAAGATGTATTAAATGTTATACCAGATTCACAATACTTTGAAAAAAAATTCAAAATATAATTAAGACAAAATTTAAATACCGGGATTAGAAAAAACCACTGGGATCCCGGGGCAGTAAACCCTAGTATTTTTTTATAAGATCTATGCCAAAAGATTTTTTTTCTGTCCGCTTCAATCTTGATTTACCTTAACTTAATGTGATACATAAAGTTGAAACACTGTTATTGTATTTTAATTCTTGAAACAAATTGTTCTATACTTATTAACAATATATTATAGAATCTTTCAAAATGTATGGTTATTTAGTAGCATTTCAAACATGCAAAGTAATATATATATATATATAAAGTACTTTTGCATAAAATATTCTTTCAAGATTAAATTAAAAATTTATCAGGTGTAAGCCAAACAAATATTTGATTAAATTTAAATAAATAAAATAATGAATGATATTAAAAAACCTAGATATCCTACACTGAAATGCATTTTCTAAAAAAGCAAAAAGAAAATTTTATTTAAATATTAGAAAATAACAGTTAAATGAGGTTATTTTTTTCATAATTAAAAAAAAAATCAGAAATTTCCATATAAAAAATATATTCAATGTCACAAACTTCGTTTACAAGGAATGAATTAATGCATTTCAGCAAATCTGCTGTGAAACAACATTTTAGAAAGTAAAAGTAATATATATGTCAAGCAAAAACAACAACGAATTACAATATAAAATATCAGTAAATATCAATGTATAAAACTCGAATGAATCATAATGATTTTATTTCTCTCTTTACAGTAATATTCATCTATATCATAGGTTCTCAACGTGGGCGTTTGAGACTTCCAGGGGGGAGGGGGCAGTAAAAGACCCAGAGAAAATTAGGGAGCATTGAGATGGCACGGAAAGGCTTGTGCAGATTAACAAAATGTAGTCTAAAAAGACTAAAAAAGCACGCTGATTATGTACTAACAAAAGTAAACTCTTTCATACTGTTTACCTAATGTTGATTTATGTACTTAAATCATTTCTATATCACATGTACGAAAATTCACATATTTCGGTAGTTCGGGAAGTAGATGAAAACCCAGACCTACGTTACATTACATACCAAGATTACATTACATTCAGACCTACATTAAACTGAACGATATAGTGCATTTTAATTTCTGTAGTGCGCGTGTTGTCTTTGAGCAGTAGGAAAATTATTTCGTCCACTGCATTTCATTACGTATATTATCCAAGAAACATAATTAAATATGTTAACCGGCAATTAACGTGCGATTCTTGAAAGGCTAAAACTGTCAATTTATATTTATTTTGAAAGTAATAGTTTATTACGAATTACTTCGTATCATCAAACCCCTGCCTGTCTTTATAACAAGTAAGTTAAAACTTTTATTCCACTCTTTTAAAGGAAGAAGAAATTCAATTGCGTTTCAATTCCAGCACTATCCTATCTATGACTAAAATATATATTACACATGAAAATATTTTTGTTGCATTAGCTATTTCAGATTCGCAAGTAAAAAAATTGGGGCTTTAGAAAAAAAAAATTAATTAAAAAATATATTCTATTAGTAAAATAGAATATTTTGCAGTTATACTTCTTTTGGCGTGATAGGGAAAAAATGATGAGTGTAAATTTTTTTGATGCGCGCGCGCACACCGTCACAGATGTGACGACACAGCACGGATGCACACCGTCACGACACCGATGCGCGCAGACACCGTTGTCGGAAAAGCTTAAGAAGTTCTACGAAATGTTGTTCGGTACATGGGTTTCTAGGAACCCTCAAACCCGTATTTGGCTAGAAAGATCAGTTTGATGACATGATGAAGTTTAATTCTCATGCTGATGTGTAGATGCATTGCTATTGGACGAGCGGCGACGGGCCGGTAAGCGGAGCTTTGAGGTGAAGATCTTGGTTTCAAAGCCTTTGACAAAATTTGGCACGATGGCTTAATAATCAAGCTCATACGACTTGATTTTCCGGCTTCCCTGATCAAGGCCATTAATAACTTTCTCTCCACTCGCTCTTTCAGAGTGAGAGTGGATAAAATTCTCTCCTCCCTTCGACCAATCAGAAGCGGTATTCCGCAGGGGTCATTGATCTCTCCGCTGCTCTTCAACTTGTATGTAAATGATATCCCGCAAGCTAATCTCGTCCACTTAGCAATGTATGCGGACGATACTGCCATTATTTCACAAGATAAGAGATTTTCCGTGGTGATCTCTAATCTTCAACAATACGCCACCTTGCTAGAGCTCTGGCTCACGGACTGGAAAATAAAAGTTAACGCCTCTAAAAGTGCCTGCCTTATGTTCACGAGGAGACCTCAATTACCAGTGGGATTAACCACTGTCACCATTTTCGGCCAACCCGTCCCCTGGGTAAATGTTTACAAATACCTAGGGTTATTTTTAGACGCAAAATTAACTTTCGCCCACCACATCGAACAGGCTCGCCAAAAAGCGAACACTGTTCATTTTATGCTTAAAAAGCTTGTCTCAAAAAAGAGCAAACTAGCGATCAGGCACAAGGTTTTGTCCTTCACCTCCATCATTCGTCCGGTCATGCTCTACGGCTCCTTCATTTGGGGGTCCTCTGGCATGTGCCATATTAGAAAGCTGCACAGGCTCACCAACTCAGTTTTGAGACAAATAGTCAGTGCTCCCTGGTTCATCAGAAATGAAGTCATTTACCGCGATCTAAAGTTAAACCTACTCTCCTTTTCATTAAAAATATTTCAAAAAGATTTTTTGGTCTAAATTTACTCTTAATGCGTTGGGACTCTTCAAAATTTTTTTAATTCTCCCATTTATTTCTTACCTTATTTCCACTTATAGCTTAACTCCCTTCTCTTCTCAAGTACTTACCTAACACCATGCAGGGAGTCACGTTTAAAGCTTATCTTAATCATGATCTGGCGCGGTCAGGAACCGGGAGGGTGGTCTCTCTGGTTCTCTTTTGCGCTCAGATCATTCTCTACATCCTCTCCCGGCCACCAGATGGTAGCACGGACCTTCTCTGTCTGCGCCCGTTTAATTTATACCTTCTCCCCGGCTAAATTTTTATCGATTCTTCTCGAATTTTCCCGGGAAACCTTTATTTATTTTTGCTGGGCCAGTCGCCACTTTCTATCATTTTTATTTTTGTAAATGACTTCATTCCCCACTATTAATTTCTCTCTACCGCGAGCTGACCGGTTGCCCGTTCGCATTATTTTTCACACAACTCATCCCAGTTTTATGGCATTTTGCAAGTAGGTACCATTCTAAATTTAATTTTTGATTTCTCCCCAATAGTTTTCTTTTCTACAGGAATTCTTACAGCGTATTGTCTGAATCTCCTTTTGCACCGGCCGCTCGACAAATCACAGAGCGTGCCTTCTGTTCCACGCCTATCAGCGGGATTGAGAGGCCCTGGTCACTCAAATTCCCGGAAGGTTTTGTCCGCCCGGGGAAAACTTGGGTATTTTGTTTCATGGTGGGCGGACTACGTCCGCTCGCTGTTTTTATCAACAGGCTTTTTGTGTCTGCCCACAAATTTTTTCTCTACACATTAAAATTTTTTTCTATTTTATGTAACAACAATTTAAGTTATTATATCTACAAATTATGATGAGGAGGTACATCCCCTTCGGGGGATAGATACTCCGTAATTTCCACGCCACTTGCCACTTGGTTTATTTCCGCGCGCGATGACAGGAATCTGGTGGAAGAGAGCGTCTTCTTATTGGTTGTTGAGAAGTGAGGATAATGGCTCAGGATGGATGCCGAAGGTGTAGTGTGAGGCCTGAGTATGTAGTGGTGTCATGTGACGCAATGTCCATTAGGTGGGGGGATATATTAAGTCTGAAAAGGCAACCGGCGGGTTTCTGCGAAGTTGACACCCTCCTTCACATTGACCGCGCATGGACCTGCTGCAGCTTTGAACTGAAGTGCACCGGGTGCTTAGAGCACTCAGCCACGAATATTTTTGATAAAATTTTAAAAATAATTAAATACGAATGAGTGAGTAGAATATTAACATAGAGAATTTAGCAATATGAAAGTAGTAAGTAATTTAACTATGGTGGATTGTACCAGTCCAGGAATTCTCTTGGGTAATTTCCTTTTTATATGAGCAGTGTAGTTTTCAAGATTTTGCATATTAATATTTTAAGAGTTATTTAGTGAATTGAAGAATTTAATAGAGATATTCTGAATGCGTTGTTTAAAAGAGGGTATTTCAAGTGCATTACGAATGTCGGGGTTGCGCATATATCTGCTGGCACCGACTATCATTCTAATAAAAGTATTTTGAAGTGTGTCTAGGATTTTAACGTTACTTTTGGCTGTATAACCCCAGACTGGACATGCGTATGAAATGATGGGACGCAAAACGACTGTATAGAGATGCACTTTGTTATGCACATCTAAATGTGAATTTCGGTTAATTAAGGGGAAAAGTTTAAACATTGCTTTCCGGAATTTGTCGCGAGCGTGTAAGATGTGTGGCTTCCAGGTGAGTTTGTTATGAAATATTAAACCGAGGTGTTTAGTTTCCTGAGACAAGGGAATGGTAATGTTATACATGGTGGGTGGAAGTGTACGCTTACGTGTAAAAACAACCGCTGCTGATTTATATCAACATTAATTTTAATTTTCCATTTATTAAAGTAGTGTTCTAATAATGTGAGGTGTTTATTGAGTGCAAGTGTGACTGTTTTTGGTGCCTTGTAGCAGGCGAGCACAGCTGTGTCATCGGCGTATATACTTATGTTTGTGAGTGAGTAGGTAGGTATGTCATTTAGGTAGACATTAAATAAGATGGGACCAATTAATGAACCTTGAATTACACCTGAAAAAATGCTTTTGGTGTCGTTAACGCGCACCGAGAAAGTGCGGTTAGTAATGTAAGAGGTGTGTGAGGGGTGAGGGAAAGTTGTAATCGATTAGTTTGAATGTGAGGCCGTTTATCCAGACCCTGTCAAAGGCTTTCTGAATGTCTAAGAAGACTGCTCCAGTAGATATTTGTTTTTCCAAGCCAGCTGTGATGGTTTCTGTTAGTTTTAGTAGCGGGTGAATAGTGGAGAGGTTTTTAGTAAAGCCGTATTGGTTTGGATTAATAATGTTATTTTGAGTTAAAAAATCTATTTAGTATAATGCATTCAGTAATTTTGCTTAAGCTACGGAGAAGGTCTATATGATTCTGGGAATTTTGGGTTTTTACCTGGTTTGAGAATCGGAAAAATAACTGCTTCTTTCGATAGAGTGGGAAAGTAATTAAATTTAATAATTTTGTTAATGAGGATTGTTAGTATGAGAACAGCTTTAAGAGGGAAACTTTTGGTAATTTTGTTAGTAATAAGGTCCTTGCTGGGAGCTTTCATACTGTTTAATTTTTTAATGTAGGCGATGATTTCTTCCGGCTAGACAGGGGTCGAGGTAGGTAGTCGGGTTAGTAGAGAGGTAATTGCTGACTGTATTATTGTGTTCATCGTCATGTGTATCGTCGTTATTTTGTGTTGTGTTTTCAGTGAAGTTATTTTTAAGTGTGTCTGCTAGTAGATTTGCCTTATGCTTGTCTGTAATTGCCGTTCCTGTCTCGCAGCCGAGAGGAGGAATTTGGTGTCGTTTGTTTTTAAATAATTTTTGTGTACTCCAGAGGCTATTGTCTTGTGCGTTTAGTGCGGCAAGTCGTTGATTCTATGTGTCGTTTGAATATTGTTTTAGCGTGTTTTCGACTAATTGTTGTGCGCGATTGTATTCGTTTTTGTGTGTGGCGTCTAGTGTACGCTGATAACGTTTTCGAAGTGTGTTTTTCTGTTGAATGAGTTGGTGGATGTGAGGCGGCGTGTAACTGCGGTGCTCGCTTCCTATTGGACGGTAGACGTGGCGAGAACCGGGTTAGTAAATTTTTGCAGTTTGTTTTTTAAATCAGTAGTGTTAGTGATACTGTTGGGATGATAATCGAAAAAGGAAAAATTACTATTTAAGTTTGCAGTATAATCAGACCAGCAGGTGAGACTGCTCTAGGATTATTACTGTATGTAGGAGTTTTGAGTTTAAAATAGACTAGCTTTTACCCGCGACTCCGCTTCCGTTGATGTCTTTAAATACCTGTCAAAGTCGTAATCATTATCATTAGAGAGTAAATTAATATAATATGGTAATTTTTTTATTGCTTCACTGGATGCAATAAATATAAACATTTTAAAATTGAGCTTAGTTTAAAAAAACTGAAAATGTAATTTACTATAATAATTAACAAAAATTCAATAACTTAAACTATTAATATTTTTAAAAATCGAAAGTTTCTATGTTTAATATATAATTCCTCCTTAAAAGAGATCAAAACAGAATATTATTCTAAGATGCTACTGCATACCATATTATATGTTCTTCCGTCAGTTGCAAATATGTGAAGATTTGAGCATTGAACACACCAATCAGGTTACATATAGTTGGCCATGGGGAAAAACATTGCTTTTCTAAATGCACCCCTGCTACCTGAAATGTTAGCTTTGTTAGCAACAGTAAAACTGGAAATTGAACTCGTTTGAATTGAAACGTAGGTCAGTGAGGATACTTGGAATTCGAGGTATGATAACACTATCCCTTTTCATGACATATGTTAAAATATTGGCACCAACTGCATCAGTTTTGTGATCCAAAGCCTCGTTCCTTTACATAATCGAGGAGCATCGAGATTTTGCATAAGTATAACTGGTACATTTAGTTTTAATTGTAGTTTATGTGAGGGTACACCCGAAATTCCAAGTGAATTTAAGAACTCCGTGGGATATGAAGTACTTTGTTCTTTATCCATGATTGCATTCATTGATAAATATTTCTTCATTCCCCCCTCCTCCCCCGCACGTTGTTTCAATTTTCAATGTTGATTTTATGGACAATGTCATTGTTAGGCACCAATATTGATCTTGAGCGCAACCACTGATCCCAATTTACATTTTGTTGTAAGCCCGGGTAAATTTGAGCATAATGTTCCGAATCTACATCATTATGAAGATGCAATCTCATATTCGTTTTCAGACTGAATTTTTCAACTTTTGCCTATAAGCTTGATGATTTAATAGAGACTGATTTCATCTCCCGGTGTACTCCCTCTGGATTACAGGGAGAGTATTTCAAAATTCACCAGCCAATATATAAAAAAAGCTACCATTACTCCTATAATATATATCTGTAACTATCTCTCTATCCTGATGAGTCCGATTTAACGTTTCTATACCTTTCTTGTGAGACGTACTTTCATCCCACACTACAAGCTTACATTGTGGAAGCATCCTGCCTTGAGAGCTATTTTTTCTGAAATTTCAGATGAGTGAATCTTCAAATGCAAGATTAAGCGATAATTTTAAAACGAAATGTGCAGTACGACCGTTGGTGAGTAAAGTCGCGGCTGTACCAGAAAAAGCCATAGCAACTGCTATCTTCTAGGTTTTTCTGATGGTCATTAATAATAAGTTTAGCAAAAACGTTTTTCGGTTCCTCCAGGGGCGTCGAGAAAAGAGTGCACCACTGCCGGATTCTATTTTGCGTAACACTTGAATGTGACTTTGTTCTGGAGTTAATTGAGGGATAAATTCTGTTACTTGATGTTGCAATGCTATAAAATCGTAGTTTAATTCTCAAGCAATTTCATTATCGAAGGTATTTCCATCGACATGGCTAGGACTAAACATTCCAAAATCATGTAGCTTCTTCCCAACCATTCTGAAAACCTTTATTGCGTTTCGTTGCAGATGTGTTCATTGAAAGGCATATTTGCTTGTACTTGCTGCAATCGTCGCAAAATGTCTTCCGCCATGTAGTCTTTGTACTTATTCCAAAATGTTTGAGGATTAGAAAGACCGAAGATGAAATAAGTATTGCATAAAGCACCCTAATTTTATTCGGCCAGTGACATTGTATGGCTTTTCCTCCATAGTAATATCTAGTATATCTTCAAAGTAATACCTCCATGTAAAGTATCCAGGTTCAGTATAAGTGAAAAATTTTGTGCAAAATATGAATATTGTATAAGTAGCTTAAAAAAATTCAAAGTTATAAATATTCGATAAATCAAATTTTTTTATGAAACTGTCAATTAATATTACCATAGAAATTTCAATATCCCGCGCGCGCAATTCGCTAAGACTTTATTTTGTTTCCTTCTTTAAGAAGTGGGAGAAAATTTGCATTAAAATATCTGGAATTGCAGGAATAGAGAACTTCTTAGCCAACTTGGCGATATTTCTCAAAGTTTGACATTTAACAAACGTAACGTAATAAACGTTAGACGTTTAATAAACAACTATTTAAAAAATTGCTTTTTGTAAAGATGCTAAATTACACTATGTTTCAGTTATTTGTTACAAATGTGAGAAAAATTTTATTAAAATTTCCATTATTGACCAAATGCATAATTTTGCGCCAACTTGGCGGGGAGTAAGCAACGTCCCACGGCTTTACCCGCATAATTCCCGTTCCCGTAGGAATATGGAGTTAAAATATACCGTATGTTACTCACTGATAATGTAGCTTTCTATTGGTAAAAGAATTTTTAAAATCGGACCAGCCATTTCCGAGATTAGCCGGAACAAAGAGACAGACAGACAAAAAATTTTAAAATTGATTTTTTGATATAAGTACCGTATATACCTTTAAATGCATTTAGTAAAAAGCTGCTAACTTGAAATTACAAAGAGACACTTCAATTTTATTTATTTGTATAGATGAAAACTGCATTGTGGTCGGAAGAGATCCGAGGTGGTGTAAATGTCGAATGGGTAGAAGAAATTTCTGTTAAGAGCAATATCTATTGTGTTAGTTGTGCCGTTCCCACGTCTCGTGTGAGAATTTGGGTACGCGATATTAAGATTTAATTGATTTGTAAAATTTAAAAGTCTTTAGGAGGATGTGTGTTGGAGTGGTAAAGTAAAAATGGCAGGATTATAAAAAATAAACTTTATTTCCAACATAACAATCAAAATAAAATGTTCGGATATATATATTCCCTTCGTCAGAGGGAATTCTGGGAGGACAGAAGAAATGCCAGAAGACATTTCTTCCGACCAATGAGATGCAAGGGATCAAGAATCTACACCGTTAGTAAGAATCCGATATGATGATTAATGGTGATTTATGATGATCCGATATTATGATTAATGGTGATTTATGATGATCCGATATTACGAAAATACACTACAAGTCCATTGCCTCTAGGAGAGTTGTAAAAGAAGTTCCAAGCGTGTGTGTCGCGTTACAATCACCAAAAAGCACAAAGTCACTACTGGTCTGAATTAAGTTTTCAATGTTAATAGTGAAGGTGTTTGTGTCTGATCTGGGTGGAATGTAAACAGAAATAATGGAAATGGAATTATGATTTGGTAGTGTGATAAGAACGATTGTAGCTTCTATTGCTTGTAATTGTGGTGTTGGTAGGTGAAAGTATTTAATGTTGTTTTTAATTAGGATGAGAGTGCCTCCTGCCGCTCTATCTTCGGTGATTCTGTCGTTCCTATAGCAGCGGTAATTGGGTACGCTGAAAGTGTAAGCAGGTCTCAGGTGTATTTCCTGAATTAACATGATATCGGGGACGTGCTTCTCTATAAAAATACTGTTACAAATTTTGTGTAAAATAATGTAAATAATTTGTATTTGGATGTGCAATGCCTTTGTATTACTCTATGCTATATTTATTTCATGTTAAAATTGTAATATTCACAAGCAACGCCGTACCTGACGTGAAAATAGCGATTCAATGGGAACTTGGCGAAATATTGGCGATAGAGCCAAGTTGGCATCCTTTTTGGCGACCATGTTGGCGAGTTCGGGACCCTTTGGATTCTTCTAGAAATTAGTAGAGAAATCCACTAATTTCACGATCTGTGACGCGAGCGCATCTTTCCGGAAATTTCGGCCCCGGCTATAAATAGAGCGATACTCGCCGCAAGAGTCAGTCTGATTTCAAACAGCGAGTAGTGAGCATTGTTTTGATAAGCGATTAGTAGACTTGCCTTGAACTTGATCAGCTCGGCTGTGCTTGTGAATAGTTGATTTACATACGTGTATTTTAGACACTGCTTATTGTGCCTGAATGCTGTTGAAGGTGTGAAATCCTTCTGTTATTTATTCTGTGAATTTTGCTGCTGAATCCTGTATTTCAAGGATTGATTTTCGACAATAAATACTCATTGCTCTTAAAGAATTGCCTTGTTATTTACGACTGATTTTGCATAAAATCCTCGAACTCCGATCTACGTAACAATACGTTCTTCTATTTAACAGTCCATTTGCGTTCCAAGAACACAAACTGAGGCCAATGGGGGAACGATCTAGATATTATTGTTCGTATTTAGGAATGCGTCGATTAGGCCGTATAATTGATTAGGGTTGCCTTGAGCAGCACTGATTTGGTTTAGGTTACTGGCTATCCCAGAGCTGAAAGCTTGGGAAAGTTGTGCGAGAGCGTGCATTGCAATTTGTAAGGTTTGCTGGATGCTAATGTTGGTTGCTGCATTCAGCGGGTAATTTTGGATGGGTACGGGGTTTAGCGGTAAAGCAGTTATGGTCTTAGTTTGCAGTGAATTCCCAGCTCGCTGAGTGTTGTGTGCTGCCATCTGTCTTTTATTTTTGGAATTAATTGTTGTTTGTTTTTGTGTCGCAACTTGTTTAATGTTGAGCCCTCAGGGGGCTTAGGGTAGCATGGGCATCCCTGCCAGGTGGCCGTAGACCTGGCAGTTGATGCAGTATTTAATTTCTAGTCTCTGTTTAGTCTCTAGTTAGTGTGACAGTCGCGTGTGAGGCGAGATTCCCCGCATTTTAAACAGCGGGGATTTACGTGAAAGTTTTCTGAGGTGTGGTTAAAGTGAAGCATTAGGTTTACGATTTTGCTTTCGAAGCTTTCAACCCTGATGCTCATGTATCCGATTGTTTTGAGATTAAAAATTTTAAGATTGTGTAGGTTTCTGGGTAAAGTGATGAGATAAACTGGTAAGAGTTGCTTTGTTTTCCTGCTTATTAACTGAATGCCTTTTTCGAGGTTAAAGCCAAGAATTTCTAAATCTTCTTGAATTTCGGTACATTTTGTATTTTTGGGTAGTCCCTTAATTACGACTTTGATTGGTCTGTTTGTTTTTGGTGTAATGACGTAATACTGATATTTTAATTTTGTCGAGTAGGTCCATAAATGAGTAGTGTTCCTCGTCTGTATATAATTTAAAGAACTCTCCAATGGTTTTGGTTCTGATTTTCGGGTAGAATTGTGAGATTGTTCTAATGTGTTCTCTGTATGTGTCTGTGATCATTAGCATGACGGGTGGAGGCAGCTTCGGTTTTAGTGCATTGGGAGGATGAGGTTGTCGCTCTAGCTTGTGTTCTTTGGTCTGTATTTACGTTTGGGAGTGTGCGTGCAGAGTGGGCATTTTGGGAGGACGAGGTTGTCACTCCAGCTTGAGTGCTAGGTCCTGAGCTGGTGTTGCCAGTGGTGTGCGTAGTGTGTGTGGGTTGCGTGTTTGGTAGAGCTGGGAATTCGTTGTCTGAGCATTAAGTGGGAAGTTGAAGCGGTTTTCAAGGCTCACGTGTCACGCCAGGAGTTTTTAATAGAACTCTCCTTGCTGATTTGCCAACAGGAGGAGTAATGTAGCCATCATTCGATCGTTTGGAGTTAGATTTGGGTGTACCGGGTGGTGTAGTTTTAGGAGAATGTGTGGGTATGCTTGCGTGTGATGTGTGTAAAGGGCAGCCTATTGTACAACGGGGAGTAGAGCCAAAATAACTCACCACATTTTCAAGAAGAGATGAGATTTCTTCGTGCTCTTCTGTATTTTGACGTACAAGGGGTCGTCAGTGTTGTGGCATCGGTTCATCTCGAGCGTTTCCAGAATCCCTTTGTAACCGTCGCGGGTGGCCGTGAATCGTTTGTGTGATGGCCGTGGTTCTAAATAAGCGCTGGCATAGCGTTTCCTCAGTTGTGTTATTCATTTTAGCAGTGGGTGTGCCTGGTCTAGTATGCGGAGGAGAAAGGTCCATTTCGTCAAGAGAATTTTCCATAATCAATCCGGGTCGTTGTAGGGTAACTGTCGTAGATTTATATGTTGGTCAGAAAAGCTGACTTCTAATCCTTTCAGCCCTGAAAAGGGCTATTAGAAAGTCGGGGGTACTGCTTTACTGACTGTGCTCGGCTCGCATAAAAAGTACGTCTTATCCGCTCCGTGTCCCAACCAGCTATTGATATATCGATATCAAGTCGTCAAGTGTCCTTAAGTTACTGAGGGATCTTGGCTATATGGGTGTCAATCGAATTGGCGTGCCCCCTCCCCATGTACTTAATATCTATGTGCTTGTGGTTGGGATAGGGGAAGGCTTGCACTCTAAAATAACATTCCTCCATGTTATTCCTATGGGGTAGGAAATTTTCTAACATGCCACTTTTTTGGAGCTAGGGGACTGATATTTGGATGATCGTTTTTTATTGTTATAAACCATATCTGTTGGGAGGCATCCCTCCCTCTACAGCTTTTTGGCCAACATCTCGGCACCCGAGCCTCACAGTCCATTCGGACCTAGCTCATTCGATCCCTCTCTGTCTGTTCTTCCAGTTATTGTAATTTCATGCTCATAGAGCAATTTCTTCCATAGTTTTTAATTGTTTTAAACTTTTTAAATTTGTTTAAATTCACAATATCTTGGCTCCTGTTTGAGTCTAGGACGAGATTTTAACCAACTGTTTTACTCGTCGAGACCCATCCTGTCATCTACTTCATTCCCATTGTGTAGGCATGCGGAGGGCTTAAGCACTAAATCCTATGGGGACAGGAAAAAAATTCACTCCCCTAAGGAATTGAGCTTGGGACTTGAGTTTTGGAGGTCCGCCATATTTTCGTATAAGCGCGAGCTTTACGTGGAATTGGCACCTTCCGGTGCTCCTCCCCCTACAGGGCTTCCCCAGTAATAACTCGAATCCTATGCTACCTTGGTCGACCGCACCGACTGGATTTCATTGTTCTCTCTATGAGCATCCTAGATATATATTTTTTCAGGACAACAGCCCCATTTCTTCACCCTCATTTAACATTTTTAAATTATTTTAAATCCCGCATATCTCCGAGGATTGTTGAGCTTCGTTAATGAAACTCGGACCATAGGTTTTCCTCGTTGAGATCTTTCATCTGTTATAATTCGTGTGTAGATAGTGGGCCTGTGAAGGGGGGGGCGATATCACTAAAATTAGAATCTCCATGTTATTCCTATGGGGTTTGATCTTTTGATGACGTCTCGACATTATAGAGATAGAAGGATGAAACTTTGGGATCACCTACTACTCTGTGTATCGTTGGGATGTACATGACTATTTACGTCGCAGTTGCTTCCACCTCCCAGGGGGAGTTAGTTTCGCTTTCCATTCCAAAGCTAACGCCGCCCCATTTGCAACTAGACTCCGGAGAGGTTCGAATGGATTCTTCTTGCGTTTCCCCACAACCCGGTCGTGTTTCGAGTTAGTGGGTGCCCTGCTTCCATTTTATTGAATTGTTTTAAATTTTTTAAAATTACCATAACTCGGGGGCTTTTCAGGCGGATGTCTTAATTTTCTCGGGAACGATTCTTCCCGCCGAGACACTCAATATGAGGTCTCAGGTGACACATTCGGTTCACCTCATCTCCAGATAGTCCCTCATATTATTGGTTCTATTGTCCCTGTGAGGGGGTGCTTAAATTTATTTAAATCGCGATTATCTCAGGTTTGGCAGCTCCGACTGATTTAAGGTTGGTATCGTTCAACTCTGCTCGTGACCGCCTTTCGTCCTTGGCCCAGCTTGCTCTGCTCAAGATTTTTATTTTTATAACAAATACAATACTTTTTACAATCTATAAAGCACCTATAACAAGTTAATTAAATTTAAATATTGTCTCCGGATATATTTTTTTAATAATGGAATGGGGTTTCCCCCCCCCCCAAATGCCTTGTAGTTCGTAGGATTCCTCAATGCAAATTGTGTACCATGGAACACTGGGGTTCCACGAGCCACAATAAAAAAATTGAAAGAAACTTATAAATATGTATGCAAAATGGATTCACGTTCTCTAGGAAATTTATATAATTACAAGTATCTAAAGCGCATCTTATTCATTAAAACTGAAAATTTTATAACTTTATTTTGCAAAACTTTTAACTGTCCATTTTTTTAATTATGTAGAAATATAATTTTATTATGTAATTTAAATTTACTTAACTAAATAATGCGTTATAATAAAACTTTCAATGTATTAAATACCTTTTTTACTATTATTAGTGTCGTTTTTTCTACAAACGTAGGATAAAATTTTTAGAAAGATTTTTTATCTTATTACGCCAAAGAAGTATAACTTCTTACGTGAGTACATAAGTACACACACACTTTTTTAAAAATTTAACTCTTGTTTTCACCATGCATTATGTACACTCTTATTTCTCTTGAGTGAGAGGGAGCGGTATCGAAATATTTACTAGAAAAGCGGGTGCAAGTTCAAAAAAGGTTGGGAACCTTTGATCTATACTGTATAGTTCTGAAATACAATTGCATATTGTAGATTTAAATTTTTGCCTTTTTATTTATATACTATGATGTTAAGTATCATTCCACACAAGTTCATAAAATACTTTAAGTGAAACCCATAATGTTATGTATGTAAAGATAATTTCAGACAAGAGTATAATATAAATTGTCAATCTTCTGAACATTTATTTTGAAATACATACTAAAATTGAAATAAATGTTTTTAAATTTTCACTAAGGATTTACTTTTTGAGGACAGTGTATATAAAATATCAAGATTTAGTTGATATGAAAGTGTTTGATTAAGATGTATCCTTTGATGAAAATGAATATTGTTTTTACAACATAATGAACTGCCTATAAATTGTATATTTCACTATAGAATAATTTACCAATCAATACATTGTGAAGCCTTTTAAGATATTTGAAATGAATCTCTAATTTAAAAAAATAGCATTTAAATCTTGATTGTCCTGACTTGACTTCACAATTATCATTTGCAAATGTTAGATTTTTTTTTAAAGAAATTAGTCTTTTTTTCAACATAAAAAAAGTACTCTTTCATTATTAAGTTGAAGAAAGGAATCATATTAAAACATAGCTTTTAGAAATAATGATTTAATTTTATTTCTTTATCCTTTATTACAAATTATTTCTTAAAATTTATTGGATGGTATATAATTGTGTAATAGTTTGATTTATGAAGACTTTGGACTTTTCTGAAGTACATATTAACTTGTACAAAATTTTCATAAAGATGTTTCTTCAAGCCAGTGTACATAAAATATTAGTCAACGTGAAATTTTTTGATTACGAGAATTACCTTTTACAATATTTTTTTCCTTAACAAATGTATATATTATGTTAACATTGTTATATCAATTATAAGTTCATAATTTAATTCTCATATTTGTAGGCAACTTTGAATTAAAATTAATTTTTTTCTTTCAATTTTTCTTCAATTTCAATTTTAGTTCACAATTATATTATTCATCTTTCTTTATTATATAATTAATGATATTTATTGTAAAACTGCAAAGTTATTCCAACACATTAAAAGTAATTATTTTCTTTCTATAATGTAATACTAATACTAAACAATTGAAAAAATATAAGGTAATTTTTCTATGATTTTTAACTTTTCAAAATATTGATTGATAATTAATAATAATTATATAATATTATAAGGAGACTCATTTTTAGAAAAGGTGAACTAATTTTAAGAAATTCAATTTAATAATCCTTTGCTTTAAATGTATTTTTATATATTTTTATTTATTTATTGAACTACATACAAATTGTAAAAATAATATGATTTATCAATACACTAGATGGTTCTAAAACACAATTTAAACTTATAGAACAATTTTAGGAAGTTTACTTCTTGAAGTAATCCTTTCTTCATTCGAAACTGTCGCTCAAGGCAGAATTTTTATATCCTTTGCTGTAATTTAAAATATTAGCTAAGCTACATTTTTTTTAAGTATAAAGGAACGCCTTTTAAATCTAATACTGTAAACCAAAACTATGTATATTTAATAATTATATGAAAAACAAAAGATTAGAAAATGTATTAAAAATATTTATACAGTACTAAAAAATGTAAAGAATATAAAACTAGAATGTTGGCAAAATCGATCCTTAGCACACAACCACAAGTGCAAATGATTAGCTGTTATTGTTTACTTGATAATCATTTCATAATCAGGGCTGATCCTAGGGTGTCAGCTGTCTGCGTGAGAAGACTTAATGTGTGCTGCCACTCTATTAGAATTCTTCACAGTTCGACTTATTATAATACTTTTTTAAATTTCATATTTTGACATATTTTCAATTACTTATCACTATTGATTGATAAGTATTATAAATAATTTTACATTTAATTATTAATTATAATACTTACATATTTACTTACATACTTGTATATTGAGGAAAAACTCATGTACTTCATAAGAGTAAAAAGTAAAACATTAATAAAAATGCAAATAAAACTTGGTGTAAAACTTTATTTTTTTTGGTCAGTTAATAGGTTATGATAGCGACAAAATACTTGAACAAAATAATAAACAAGCTAAAATATTACCTAAAAAATAAACATTTTAAAATTAGAAAAGCAAAGCAACAATATTTACTCAGAAAATATTATCTGATAAAAAAGAATCTGAAAACACATGTGTTACATTGACTTAACAAGATGGTTCAAAGTAAATAAATAAATAAATAAAATTTTACAATAAACAAGAAAATGAACCACACTTTTTTTTTAATGCTAGGAACAATAATAAAGGAAGTGCATGTCTCGTTTTGGAAGTGGAAGTTGTCTTACGGAAAAAAATTTAGCATCAATTATTTCAATTTAATCCAAAGATAAAATTTTACAAACCATCTACTCTTAACTACAGCCATGGATACATTATATATAAAATAATTGACATTAAAATAAGCTAATTTCTTTTAACTCAGTAATTCTTTCAATTAAAATCATTATTCACTTATGTGAATTTATTTATTACATAAATGTATACACATATATACTAAAAAAAGAGATTTTTTTAAACTAAATTTATTATTTTTTAGTCTGCTTTTACATGAATGCAAATATAATAAAATATTCCATAATACTTTATCTTAGTAGGGTACAAATATAATAGTACCTTCCAATAAGAAACCTTGTGATTGACACAATATGTCCCAGAGTCAGAATTCAATGCCCAAATTTCAAGTTGTATTAATTTTAAATAAATGATACACAAATAAATACTTCAGTCCCAGGTTTTCTTTTTTAAATTTGCAGTTCATGAAAAATGAATAATCTTATTAGCAAAAAGTTTAATTAATGTATAAATGCTTGAAATGAGCTATGTTGTAGTTGTTGCTTATCTCCATGTCTAGCCAAGCTAGACTAAGTCCATGATCTCATTCACTCGTAAAAAGTCCAACACCATTAGAGGGGGTTCATATAGATCTAGTTTAGTAAGCCCCAGGCAGTCAAGAATATGTTCTGGAGATGCCTGGCAGGCAGAACACCTAACACAAGCAGGAAAAGCTTTGTCTCTATCTTTAAAAGTCAAAGTTCGAAGGTGGCCACTCCAGAAACGAGATAAAATAGTTTGTTCCTGCCTGCTGCATTGAAGGTCAAGAGAACCACCAGGGCCTTTAGCCTCATACCAGTGATGAGCAGGAGGAATAGGTGATAGCTTGTTGTTAATATAGGTGGAGTGCAGTTCTGAATAGGTGAGAGAGGCCGAATTCCTAGTGGGTTGAGCTGTGCCATCTTTTGCTAGGGCATCAGCAACCTCATTGCCTGTGATGTTAACGTATGAAGGAACCCATTGTAGATGGATCTCACGAGAAGATAAAAGGCGTTTTAGTTTCTCCAAAATAGCCACTCCTGTGTTATCACCCACTTTATGCCAGTTAGAAAGATGTTGAATGGCACTACGACTGTCAGATAAAATCCAGATACGGTTTGAACCAGGAATTGAAAGTACCTCTATAAGGCCTGTATCAATAGCAATGAGTTCACTGCAAAAGACAGAGCCGCCATCAGAGTTTCTCAGTTTAATGTGACTGGAATAGTTATGAGACTTAATATAGATACCACTGTTAGAATGAGAGTGTTCCTTCCTGCTGCCATCAGTATAGATAAGGAATGTATCATCAGGAATGTTATTAATAACTTCAAGGGCAAATTCCCTAAGAAATTCTGGTGGATCCGAAGTCTTGTTGACATGGACTGAGAGGTTGGGGTGAAAATACACCCCTGGGAGGCCCTCGGATGGGTCAATATAAGAGCTCAAGTGATACGGTTCTTGTTCAAAATGAGCAATAAAATCTTGTACTTACAGAAATTTGATGAAAATATTCCGTTGTACGGATATTTTTGAAAGCCAGTGCATTGTGTTCATATAAGTTATCATTTTTATTTCTTACGTAAACCCAAAGAAAATGCGTCCCCATGAGTTGCAATCGCTCTATTATCTATTCTGTTTTGTCTCTAAATCGAGGCATGAAACAGACAATTTTTTATTTCTCTGTTATTTTCCTTTGTTAAATTACATTGTTTTATTAGGACATGCACTATATTTAATTCATTAAAGAAATAAATTATAGTTTAAAAAATACTTAAGAACACACTTCCATACTGTTTCGAACTAAAAAGTAAAAAAATAATTCTTAATATAAGAATAAAATGATGAACGAGAAAATTAATGTCATTGGGGGTAAAAACGTGGGGTAATTGTAATGTTATCGTCCATCTTGGGGTAATGTTTTCAACAAGTTTAGACTTTATTTAAATTAATGATATCAAAAATTTAAATTCTTTCATAAATTTAACCTATCTTTCATTTCTAAATAAAAAAAATATTCAGCTTATATTAATATACATAAAAAACTATCTTAAAAATTGTGACCATACCTTTTTCCCTAAAATGCTACAGGTTGATTATATAAATTTTTTAAAGCTTTGAATAATGTATTACTGTAAAAAAAAGTATTATTCTAGACTTATTTAAAAAATTTCTTAAGTATATATGTTTTGCATTTTATTTCTGGGAATGGAAGAGTTGGAATTTATTTTAATTTTAAAAATGCAACTATTATGATTTCCCCTAATAACCTGAAAACTATATTCAAATAAAAGTATTAAACAATGAGAATTTCTGAAAATTATGAGACACTTTGCAACTTTAGCAATATTTCATTGATGTAAAAATTTATGAATTGAGAGAAAATAATTAAAAATAATAAAATAAAAGCGGCAAGTCTGAAAAAAAACGAGAACATTTACATAAACAACATTCACTGAAATATAAGATTTAATTTTGTGTAAATGAGAATGCAAATTTTTACTGAACTTCATTTCCAAGGCTATCTAAGGATACTCAAATTTACTCTAACCTTAGGAATCTTTTTTTTCATGTAAACTTCAGCCCCTCAAGGAAATAAAAAGCTTTTGACTTATTTTATGATTCCAGTAACTCAATATAGCATAAAAAATACAAACTAAACAAATAAAAAATTCAAGAAAATCTATACATTTAATCAAATGAAGATAAAGTGGATTTGTTACCTCTCAGTAATGTAAAGAGTTCCTTTGCCAAAGCACTTCGACTCAGAAAAGACTCTTGTATTTGGTTGAACATGACGTATTCCTTCAGTTGATGAAGGAAAACTGTTTACCAATACCATTTCTCCTTGCTTTTAAAAAATAAAAAGGGAAAAAAGGCTTCATTAATTACTAGTAAAAGACAGAACTGATTAAATTTAACAGCCATAAATATTCCAGAATTCAGGTAGAATAAAGGCAAGAACTATGTAACACAAAGAAGATAAAATAGTGTGCCGTTTCTCTGTTATTCACTGAAAGTAGAAGAATGATACGAGATTTTTTTACAAAGTACAAATTTTCAGATACATTTCTTTTGTAAAAAATCTAGTCCATTTTGATGCAACCTTCATAACTTACTTTATATGTGTATAGAGTGGAACCCTGAGTTAAAAATTCATTGCGACAAAACATTTCATTCGTTAATTTGAGGTCCAAACAAAATACAAATTTTTAGCAATTTACCGTTTGGAAATTCTACAACAAGCAACTATACAAATAATATCCATAGTTAGAAACTAAGAACTTTTTATTCAACAGTTAAAAATACTATTAACAAATTACTATGCACCAGCTAATGGCAAATTTTAAAACATTGACTAATATATGTTTGACAATATTTTTGTGTTCGAGACTTAAACAGTCCCTTTTTGATTTTAAGCAAAGGAGAAAATGTTGCATCATTTGCATCCTACTGCATAAGGTATGTTTTCACAGTTTCCAAGAAATTTAAGACATTAGAAAATGTATTAGTTTTGATAGGAGTTTCATTACCAATTTCTGCATCAGAATCGTTATTCATTGGTTCCGAAAAATCCACAATTTCTTCAACTTCAGTAGCACAGATAGGCAGTCTGTCTTCAAATCCCTTGGGTTGAGGAGTAGGAAGAGATAAGAAAGGAATTTCCTGTCCTATTTAAAACTCACACAATAGGTTACACCAACACCTCCTAGATACAAGACCTCAGCACTAATTTATAACATCACTACTAGTAGGGAAACATTGTCCATTGCCTACAGAACTCTTCTGATGCATTTTTTTGAATACTTTTTGTTATTAAACCAAACATACAATAGGAAATAAAAAATACAGTAGTAAATTAATCATTAAATTGTGTTTCATGTACATAAAACATATCAGAGTAAATATTAGTTTACCTATTTAAATAATAATTGCAAGTATGTGATCATCGATATATTTACTTTGAACGCATTGCAATACAATACATTTAATACATTGCAGTAAATTATAAGAACCTTTTGTACTTGTACATTTATTTGTTAACAAAACTGCTTATTTCTTAGCTTTAAAATTAATTTTTTTAGTTTTATTCAGAATAGTTTCAAAGAGGAAAATAAAATTAGAAATAGTTTTCAAAACTAAAAACGACATACAAATTTAAAAACAGTAACTTTATTGGTATCAAACACAGCATAAAGAATAATTAAATAAATTTCAAATACATTTGTAGACAAATGCATACCTATATAATTATATATATGTACAGGAAAATAAATATATACATAAAAATAGATTATACAGTTTGATTTGCTGTTTGTCAGTTTCTTTTCTTTGCCTAAATTTTTAGTTATTTTTTTAACAAAAAGACATTTTCTAAAAAACAAACACCTGTTGTGTTAAAATAACAAAGAGGAATAAAAAAAAAAAAAAACAGCTGACTTTTCCAAAGGTTTTCCTCAGTTCAATTTCAACAGGAACATCAAAACAAACAATTTTCCACAATAAAATTTTTATCATATTCGAGAAGTACTATGTTTTTCACTTCAGTCACTTTTTTTTTAACTTTAGATTTTGGAACTAACTAAAAAGAACACATTTAAAATGCAGAATCATTTCATAAAATATAAAACATTTCTTCATGAAACCTGGTTATAAAAAATAAACTGTAAAAGATTCATAAACTTTATAGAGTAATTTTCGTAATTAATGAGAAATGCTACATATAAAAAGACAAAAGAGCTGGATCAACAAATAACTCACAAAAACAGTATTTTCATCAATATTTTTTTACAAGAAAAAAAATAAAGTATGTACAAACCATTTTGAAAGAAACATCAAAATCAATTCATGTTTCCAAAAAAATAAACTTCGGTTCAGTTCAGGTTTGGTGGGATATGGAGCAACAAAGGCTATTATAATTATTTTTATGGGACATGGGTTACAAGCCCTTAGGTTGCTTGTCATTGGTAGATATGAAATATCATTATTTTGGATTACCTGATTTGGCGTTATAGCATATTTCTAATCCTTAGTGATTCCTTGAAACATAAAAGTTTTGCCTTTATTTGGGAGATTGTTTTTCTTCAATCTCTTGAGTATAATAGTTAAATTTGTTGGCAGGGCCGATCCTATCAGGTGTGCAGCGAGTGCACCGCACTCGGGTAGCCAAACCAAGGGGCGGCCGCAAGCCGTATATGGTTCTATCAATCAAGCAAAAAAAATTTTACGAATTTCAGGAAATGAAAGGGATGTCTTTAGAAACAGGGGCGTTTTCACGCTTCAAAATACGCCAAAAACGCCAAGCAGCGCGAGTATCATTCTAATGTGGCTGCCATCGGTTAGATCTTCTTACTTCTGGCTACGTCACAGAGTTAGCGCAACACGAATGAATTTAGAACTAGAAATAAGTGGTGGAGTTCGGTTCTTCCGCAAGATAATATAGTCCGAAATATAATTACATTTTTTAAAGAGAATACATAAAAATAAATGAATTTTTAATGTCAATTTTGAGCTTATTTTGCATAATAAATTTTTAAAGATTTTTAGGATAATATTTTTAGTGTTTGAAGAAACTAAAATAGAAATTTTTTATGCATATTAAACGTCATAAAAACACAGTTCCTTATTTTTTTAATTCCTTTTAAAAGTAAAAATTCCAATTTTCTTTTGGAACACTTGATATTTTTTGAAATTTAGTAATTTTTGTTACTTTAATGTAAAATTAAAAATTTGAGAAATTTGAGAAAATAGTATTGAAAAAGTTTAATTTTTTAAAGTTTTTTTCTCATATCTTCTTTATTTATTACATGCTATATATTTTATATATTCTTTATTTGTATTATTTTTTTATATAATATTTTTACAATAAAACTGTTTTTGATTACTTCATATAATAACTTTTAAGGTAAAAATCAATATTTGATTTATACAAATCTGCAAATAAAATACTAAAAAAAATAATAAGATTTTTTACTAAAAATTTTATTTTAGTGGAAAAAATTTATACTTTTCTTCATTTTTTTTAAATTTTGGAACTGTTTTTGTGAAAGATTAATACAATTTTTTACCTTCTTTTAGTTCGTTTTCCTTCAATAGCTCACTTGAATTGAATTACGCATGGATTGTCAACTGTTATAAGCAGGTTTTGGTTATTTTGAAGATATGTCTTATTAAAAAAAAAAAAAAGAATATTTTTATCACTCAATTTTTCCTAGTCCCCCCCCCCTTAATATCAAAATATGTCAAATTTTTAGTGGATACACTTGATCATCTTATTTACTATTGCAGTTCTAAAATTAACTACTTTCTTGAATAATTTTATTTACATTTTTCAGACTTGTTTCAAATTTAAAATATGTTAATCAATATTTAATTATTGGAAATGTTAACTCTGTAAATTGTTTTGATGGGAAGATGATGACGAAAGATGGTATATCATTCTTCTAATGCCACACAACACCACATTCACTATAGGAAGAAAAGAATCAAATTCAAATGTTTTATCCTTTGCATTCCGTTTTTCAAAATTCATTTATACAAGTACAAACGCAGTTTTAATGCTATTCTTAAAAATGCAACTATCTGTCCGATTGAAATTTGGGAAATATTCCAAAAAATTTCTATAGCTTTCTTTCTTTTTTTTTAGAAAAAAAAACTACCACCAGAAATACGCATTAGTGTGCTATATATTTTCTAAAATTTATTTTTAAAATTAATACAATTGAACTTTTTTAATTATTTAAATATATTTTAAATAGTTTATTTCATTCTTTTGTCAATGAATTATGAATAATTTGAGAATAATTCAATTTTTTTAAATGTATTGCCTGTTGCGAAAAATGCATTAAAATTTGCAATAATTTTAGGCAATTGTCATATTAATTAAAAATGTCAAATTTATTTCATTCTTAAATTTTTTTATGTAGGAATAATTGGAGCTTCACAAAGAGAAAAAATTCGCTATCAGTGAGTGAGTGAATATTAACGTCACTCTGATCAGCTACACGAGGGCTTTTGGTGACGGACCTCGTCATTTTGAACCACGATCAAGTGACGAGGACGGCACCTGAGCTGGCACCCCCTCTCCTAACTACCACACCAACGGGAGGACGTTTGAACTCTCGACAGATTTAACGTGCATTGCGCCCCTACACCGCGGGTCCTTAGTGGTACTAGGCTCGAACTCATGGCATACCTACCATGTTCCGATACCTTGACCACTTGGCTACCGCGGCCAAACTCGCTATCAGAGACTGCTGGAGAAAACAGCTGGAAAATTTTTACTATCACTTTGCAACACTAATTAACAAGAAAATGGAAAACAAATGTTCTTGAAAAAATATAAACAAAATATGTTTATTAAGATGGACATCTTAATTTTATGATTTCGGACAAAGCTTCTATTTCAGTCTAGATAGTAAAGAATATTTTAATTGAATTTCAATAAAACTCATCAATAGTTTGTTTTTCTATACAGATCAAACACAAATCCATCCATTATGTTAAATAGATTTACAGTATATTTATAATTTTTTGTGAATTTTAATCCAACATACTGGGATTCTCCATTGACTTCGGATACAAGAGACTGAATTCATTACACTTGATTCTCAGGCTTAGACTAAAATATAAAATAGTTTTTTTTAAAAAAAGTATTGTTTTCTTTTTTCAACTCCATATAAATATTCAGAAAGAATTATAATTACTAAACTCATTTCATCACAATTTTTTTTTAGTTTTCACGCAAAAGGAGTCAAATAAATTTCTTTTGTAATTTTAGTATTGGAAATGTGCCACTTGTATCGCTGGCTGATATATACTTTACAACTTTCTATTTTTGACGTTTTTCTTATAATTGGCACTTCGATTTTACTCCTTACTGTTGGGGCTTTTCCATGTTTTTTTCCCCTTCCTTGCATTTTTCATGAGAATTTCATTTTCTTATGCAACACTATAAGTGCTACATTATCTAAGATGAGAATTTGACTTTTGTCGATGCTAAGTAAAATGGAAAACCGTGGGGGGGGGGGGTTCAACATTTAACTGACTCTTCCCATTTGAGAGGGCAGAAGGACAACCAAGATTTATGGTCGCTGCCCGCAAACTTTTATGGTGTTTCCAGGAAGTGATTCCTGCATAGGGTAGTATTGTCCATCATATTGTTGAAACACTGGAAACTTGCCGGCTATACTAGTTATACAAAAAGACCCCTCCTCTTTCTAACTCAGGAGATAACGATGCACCAGCTCAATGAGCTGTGCTTTTTCTCTTTCTGTGTTTCTGAAAGGAAACAGAAAATGTAGATCCGTCAGCGACACATGAGAAGGAGGGTAGGAACAACAGTTTTAGCTGGAGTGTTTCTTTGTCGCTTTTCTCTCATGGGGGTTCAAGGCCGAAGTTCGTTCCCCGAGGGGAGTAGAAGGCAGTCAGATTTCTTCGACTGTAAAATGATTCGCTTTATGAGTGCTGCATATTTTTCCTTTCAGAGGCCTTAGAGGAGAAATAAATCGATTTTAATGCTATCGCTCTATGTGTCCCTGTAAGATTTAACGATATTTCAATAACTAAACCTACTTCCAAAATTGAAATTAACATATTTCGAATATCGATGTAAAATTTGAAATAGAATTGGCGTATATACAACGGAAGATATTAAAATAAATGTGTTCCTCAATCCACAGTTTTCTAAAAGAAGATAATAAACATTATATCCATGTCAGAAACGTGGAATATAATTTAAAATTTATTTTATTATTGTTAAAGACAAGATATGTTATATCAACAGAAATTTTACAAAGTGAAAATGTTCAAAAAATAATGTTTACCAAATCACTTTTCTCCTTTCAAACAAAAATGGATGTTTTAATCAACGTCGGATTAAGATTTGTTCCTTGGCCATAGACAATATTTAAAAACTGTTAGCATTAGATTTAGATTTGTTGGTAAATCATAGCGTTTAAAAAAAATGATGAATAGCATTTTGTTAGTTTCAGAACTTAAAATGTGAATAAGTAATAAACAATATCAAAACACATATCACATTCGATTCTGTCATATAATATCAAGGAACTAAAATAGCGTTAAGTTTTATGGATACGGTACAAAAATTAGTAAAACTAATAAAAGAGACTATAATTAACTCTGAAACAATCATGTATTTCTCTTAATTTGTAAGAAATTAAAATTTGCTGAAATTTATTACAGTTAAAATTAAATAGTATATTTTTCACCTATTCAGAAAAAGTTTATGACAATTGAATTCCTCTTTCTTTGTTTTTGTTTCATGTAATAATTTATACTTGCTGAATTTCACATGATGAACCTTTGATCAAATCAAGATTTGAGCCTCGACGCACCTAATAATCAGAATATAATATCGACTAAAAAATAAAAGCTGTATAAAATATTTTAATAGAAAATCTGCTAATTAAGTATAATTATTCCTCATAATACAGATTTTTATATCTACGATTATATAACAGAAACCTATCATGAAATGCAGTTTTTTTTAATCTAAAAGAAAGTTGAAAAATGAAAATGACTAATTTTCATTAGATAATTAAGTATTACAAAAAGGAATTGATTTCTATTGAATAAATGGCTTGATATGAAAATACGAAACTATATTAGATTTTAATTGCATGACTTTTTACAAAAAAATTTATTTCGTATTTTTTTTCCCACTAAAAAATTAGAAATATGCAATGCTTTTTATTTTAATTTTTATGTTTGGACTAGAATTGATATTTGGGTTATGGAAGTCTAGTGATGTGATCACAAACAGCGGGCTTCCAATCGTGCCAGGTTTGATTTCATCGAAGATAGTTTATATCAAATATGTGAAGTATACTCGTATATATAATACGAGCTCTGGTATCATCCTTGTTACTAAACTACAGGTCAGAATTACGAGATCTATCGCTTATATAAATAAAAATTCATATTTGAAAGTGATTTTGAGCCAGTCACACTATTTTTTTTTTTTTTTTAGTTTCTTGAGGTAATATCAACTTTAGAAAATAGATAATGCATGCAAAAACGATAATTCAAGGAATAAAATTTTGAAAATCGCTTCTATTGAATAATTGCTATGGTAAACTAAGGCTTCTATTTGTACATTTCTTTATTATACACGTTTCAGCGACACAGGTCCGGGGCTCAAACCCTGGGCTGACAAGGTCAACCCGACTTTCATCCCTTCAGTGGGTCGATAAATGAGTACCAAGCTTGCACGGGAATTTAACACTGGGGGTTTTGCATCAGACTGACCACCAGAACGGAACATCTACTCATGCACCTCAGTGCCCAAGGCCAGAAAAACTAATACGGGCACCATAGGCCTTGGCTCTCATGGGCTATTGCGCCCCTTTGATTTGAGTTATCAATACAAGCCTTTATTATGCAAACTATTACAAACAAATTCAGGTGTTTTATATTATGCAATCAATCATATTGAAAAAATTTTAATGAACAAAATTCCGAGATCATAAAGAACATGAATATCTTTATAAAATGTTCTTAATGTATCTTGAAAATAATAAATCCGCTTTCATTTTTTGTCATTCAATTTATTAATAATCATAACATTCGCCGCGGTCAATTGATGTGAGCTCTAAATTATTTCGCAGCATCTTTTGCAATACAACGCGAAATTCTAATTCAATAAATTAATTCCACTTATTTAATATCTAAATTCCACAAAGAGCTATTTCTTAATTAGTTAAACAATTTCAAAAGGTACTTAAAAGTTTTAGCGTGACTCTGTTCTCTTTTTCTAGCTCTCTTTCTCTCTAAGCCCATTATCTGTATTTTTTCACTCCTGAAGATGAGTTCAAAAGAACTAGGTTAAAGAATTTGTGATATTTAAATACATTTTTCGGCAAAGAGTGAAAGTAATTACTAGAGGGAAAACGAACAAATGAGAAAGAGAACGTCTCTACCAGCACCTATATCACATTAAATAGTAAATATGTTTCTTTCAAATATTATGCTGTTGAAAAAATCCTTCTTTTATCATTGCATATCGTTTATTTTTTAAAAATTTTGCTGACAAAAGAAACATATTTATTTCACTATTCTGGATATTATTATTCTTCAGTCCTTATATAGTCGTCCCGTTTTCTGTGAAACTAAACTTTCCTCAATTTAAAGTTGTCATTTTTATATAAAACATTAAGTAATTATATCGTTAGAAGAAATGGAAGTATCTAAAATTTTCC